>CM039119.1:45910489-45977926 GCA_022036555.1 Microstegium vimineum
GAAGCACAATCACCAAGCTTCTTGAACCACCTCCGCTGCTCCAAACCATCTAGGTGATGGCAATCACTAAGAGTAACAAGAAATCCGCAGCGAAAACGCCTCCCAAGTGCCACTAGATGCAAGCTATATGCGAAATGCACTTGGATCACTCAATATCTTTTGGAATTTCACTAACCAAGCATGGAAATGAGTGTGAGGGAGAGTGCTCAGCTCTAGAGGGTCTCAAGATGATCAAATGTGCGAGAGAGATGCCCCCAAGCCGACCAACACATATTTACAGACCTCCCTCAAAGCCACTAGCCGTTAGGCTGATAAGTTGGTGACAAACGCTCTTAAAAGGTGCGACGGACGCTCTGACGCAGCGTCCGACGCTCTGTCAGAAAATAACCATTGGGATGGAGCGAGTGCGACGGACGCTCCATCGCCAGCGTCCGAAGCTCAGCCCCTCAGCGTCCGGCGCCCTGTCTGCGAGCTGCTTGTTGCAGAGCTCTCTGGAAGCCCGACGGACCCTCCTCCATAAACTGAAGGACAGCGTCCGTCGCGTGTTGAAGAATTCCTGGAACTTACGGTACGATCGACGGACGCTCGGGGTCAGAGTTCCAGCGTCCAATGCAATCGTCCATTGCGATGGACAGCGTCCGACGCCTGATCTTCAGCGTCCGATGCCTGTTCTTGTCCAAATCTTGTTGCTTCCTTTTCCATTCTTGCTCCGAGGTGCCAAGCACTCAGAATCCACTTTAGTGAGCAGGTCTTGGCATGTTTTACTTACCAATTAGGTAGGGTGTATGTCACTAGGTCGTAGATGCATATGCAATATAGATAACACCTAGTGGCACTTGACAAATCGCAATCACTTTTGCATTTCCCCTCTTAATAGTACAATTGTCTATCCTAAATGTGATCACACCCACTTGGTGTCTTGACCACCAAGAGAAAAGCCCTAGCTTATACCTTTGCCTTGATTAGCTTTAGGGTCTTTTCACTTTCCTTCTTCTCCAAGTGTGAGCTTTAGCTTGCTTCCACCTAGCTTCCATCCTCCACCACTTGCCATTCTTACTTCCTCTTAGTGTACTAAACCTACTCAAACACTTAGAGCTGGGTTAGTACTTAGGTTTCATCAATTATCAAAATCACCATGGAGTCTTCAATCTCCCCCTTTTTGGTAATTGATGACAACCCGTTATAAAGATATGAAATATGATTTTGATTACAACTTGAAATGCTTGTCCAAACAAGATACCAATTGAAAGGAAGTGGACAACCATTTCAAAGTCGGTTTGATAGTGTTTACTCCTCGTACATATGTGCACTTCTATGAATAAGAGTCAAAGCTTTGCACATATGCTTAGATAGAACTTCTGGAGGGGAGAACAACTAGCAAACTATGACATGATGCTAAGGTATAAGAGATGGACCTTTGAAGCGTGATACCAAACGGAGTGCGTCTTTTATACATCCCTTAGCAACATGGTTAGCTCGATATCAATTGTAAAAGCATTAAAGCTCTAGGGTTCTAGCTAACACCTTATTCATGCTAGAGATCAAATCATCAATCCATATTATAACTAGGCATGATCCACACAAGCATGTCATTTGAATTTAAGAACAATGCAAGTGAGCATATGTTAGAATGCACATTCAAATGCAACAACTTGTTCATAGGCTTACTCCCCCTACTTGTGTGCTCAAATTTTAATTTTTCACTTTTCAAAATCTCTTCCCCCTTCATTCTTTCACTTCATATTTCCCCCTTCATTCTTTCACTTCATATTTTATATCTCACAAACTTCTCCCCTTTGTCATATATTACCACAAAGGGTTCACTTGTTAAAGTTCCATCAAGTCAATTTTAGAAAATGATGTGTGATTATCAACTTTGATTCAATCTAGACCACTTGTCCTACATATTTAACACGATTTAAACCATGGACAAGCTTGTTCATACATCTTGCAATGGTTATCTTATCCATGTTGGTTAAATACAAGAATAAATATTCTAGACTAAACATGGGAGGTTGCAAGCTTATCAACATGTCATATGTTATCACTAGATCAATCAAGACATAGAAGCAATAGTGATACCATATGTACATACAAGACATTTGATTTTCATGGAAGAGCCTATATGAGTGATGTCTACATGTTCTACACAAATCTAGCAAAGGATGAATGCATATGTCAATCAATTGTACCTTGCTATCTTGGAGTAGAGGCATGTCATATAAGTGGGGTGCATCAACTCATGTTGGAGAAATCCAAGATATTCAACTCATTCCTTAACATGCAAAACCTCTTCTCATCAAGTGGCTTGGTGAATATGTCGGCTAATTGATCATCGGTGCTCACATTGTCAATATAAATGTCACCCTTTTGTTGATCATCTCTTATGAAATGGTGTCTCACATCTATATGCTTTGTTCTAGAGTGTTGGATGGGATTGCTTGTAAGCTTCGCCACACTTTCATTGTCACATAGCAAGGGAACCTTCTTGAATTTGATTCCATAATCATTCAAGGTGGCCTTCATCCATAATAATTGTGCACAACAACTCCCCGCACTAATGTATTTGGCTTCAGTGGTAGAGAGTGCCACACTATTTTGCTTCTTGGATGACCATGAGACTAGTGATCTTCCCAATAGTTGACATGTTCCACTAGTGCTTTTCCTATCAACCTTGCATCCCGCATAGTCAGAGTCCGAATTTCCAATCAATTCAAACCTTGACCCCTTGGGAAACCACAATCCAACATCTTGTGTATGCTTCAAATATCTCAATATTCTCTTTGTGGCTTTCAAATGACTTTCTCTAGGAGATGCTTGAAATCTAGGACACATGCATACACTAAACATGACATCCGGTCTTGATGCGGTCACATAGAGTAGACTTCCAATCATTGACCGATATAGTGTTTGATCAACCATCATGCCACTTGTGTCACTATCCAAGTGTCCATTAGTCCCCATGGGAGTACTAATACCCTTTGCATCTTCCAAACCAAACTTCTTGATCATGTCCTTGATATACTTGCCTTGACTCACAAATGTACCATTCTTTATTTGCTTGATTTGAAGTCCAAGGAAGTAACTAAGTTCACCAATCATTGACATCTCAAATTCATTTGCCATCATCTCCCCAAACTCTTCACAAAACTCTTGATTTGTTGACCCAAAGATAATATCATCTACATAGATTTACAAGACAAACAAGTCATTCCCAATCTTCTTGGTGAATAGGGCGGTGTCAATCAAACCAATCTTGAATCCCTTAGAGAGGAGAAAGCTTCTCAACCTCTCATACCATGCTCTAGGTGCTTGCTTCAATCCATAGAGAGCCTTCTTCAGCTTATAAACATGGTTGGGATTCTTTATATCTTCAAATCCAGGTGGTTCCTCAACATACACTTCCTCATTGATGTACCCATTGAGAAAAACACTCTTCACATCCATTTGATAGAGCTTGATGTTGTGAGCATAAGCATAGGCCAATACAATTCTAATTGCCTCTAATCTTGACACCGGTGCTTAAGTTTCTCCAAAGTCAAGACCCTCCACTTGAGTGTATCCTTGAGCTACTAGTCTTGCTTTGTTTCTCACCACTATTCCATCTTGATCTTGCTTGTTCTTGAATACCCATTTGGTTCCAATCACATTATTATGCTTTGGTCTATCCACTAGTTCCCAAACTTGATTTCTTGTGAAGTTGTTAAGCTCATCATACATAGCATTTATCCAATCCACATTATTCAAAGCTTCATCAATCTTGGTTGTCTCAAATGATGAGACAAAAGAGTAATGCTCACAAAATGAAGCCAATCTTGATCTTGTTTGAACACCACTTTGAATGCCACCAATAACTTGATCTAAAGGACGATCTCTTGCAATATTGGTAGGTTGAAGCACTTGCATGTGGATATCTTGAGCAATCGGTTGAGATGATGGACTAGCTTGATTTTGATCTTGTACTTCAGCTTCATTAGTACTTGCTTGATCTTGAGTTAGAGAGCCACTAGCTACTTCATTTATAGGAATGGTCACTTGATCTTCATCTTCATCTTGCACTTGTCTTGGTCTAATATCACCAATATCCATATCTTTCATTGCATTTACTAATTTGTCACCTCTCACATCATCCAAGTTTTCTTGTTCATCTTGAGAGCCTTGTGTTTCATCAAATTCCACATCATGCACTTCCTCAAGAATTCCACTAGATGAGTTCCATACTCTATAAGCCTTGCTTGATGTAGAGTAACCAAGTAGAAAGCCTTCATCACATTTCTTTTCAAACTTGCTTAGTAGTCTTGTGCCCTTCTTCAAGATATAGCACTTGCATTCAAACACTCAAAGTATGCAATATTTGGCTTTCTTCCATTCAAGAGTTCATATGGAGTCTTCTCAAGCATTCCATGACAATAGAGACGGTTGCTAGAATAGCAAGCCGTATTGATAGCTTCAGCCCAAAAGGAATGACTAACATTGTATTCACTCAACATTGATCTTGCCATGTCAATCAAGGTTCTATTCTTCCTTTCAACTATCCCATTGGATTGAGGAGTGTACTTTGGAGAGAATTGATGGTTGATTCCAAAGTCATCACATAATTCATCAACTCTTGTGTTCTTGAACTCACTCCCATTGTCACTTCTAACCCTCTTGATAGCTGTTTCAAACTCATTGTGGCATCTCTTGACAAATGACTTGAAGATATCAAATGTGTCACTCTTGTCACTCAAGAAGAATACCCATGTGTATCTTGTGAAGTCATCCACTATCACAAACCCAAACTTGTTTCCACCAATACTTTTGTATATTATTGGTCCAAAGAGATCCATGTGCAATAACTCAAAAGCTTTGCTTGTACTCATAATGCTCTTCTTTGGATGAGTGTTTCCAACTTGCTTGCCGACTTGACAAGATCTACATAGCTTGTCCTTCTCAAATGTGACATCTGAAGAATCATGGTCCCTTATGTTTAGGCGATTAACGATAATGCTAGGTCACTATGACTAACGTGTGTTTTGCAGAGGCAAAGTCATTAGAGTTAGGTCATTTGTGATGCTAGATGAATGGGCTTAATGGATATTCATGCCCCCAAGATGGAAATCATTTTGGCTTCAAAGGATGGTGATACAAGTTGAAGACTAGGCTAGTCCTTAGTGCCATAAGGTTGAGAAGGGCACTAAGTATAGCTAGGAATTTGTTTTTCCTTTGACCGTACTATTAAGGGGGTATGAGGTTAGTAGCTTGACCTATGAGAGTTTGGGAATGTTGGTGTATGCACATTTGTCACAACTAGTCCTAGAGACCCTACTAATAGCCCTTAAGATGGTAGGAGCAAAACCCCTTCAAGAAACTTAGTGAAAAGAGTTGAAATAGGGGGAGAAAAGAGCTCCAGACCAGTTTGCCTAAGAGGCGTCGGACCATTGGAGGTGGTCCGACGGTCCTTGACTTAGGCAAAAGTTCAGAGAAAAGAGCTTCGGACAACCTGTCCAGAAGTGCTCCGGACCATAGGTGAATGGTCCGGTGGCTTTTGTCAGAGAAAGTGAGCCAGAGAGGAGGCTCTGGACTAGTCCGACGGCTTGGCCGAAGGCTAGTCCGACGCTGTGTGGCTGAATTGAGTTTTCACTCAGTACGCACCCTGGCTTCGGACCTGAGCGTCGGACCAGGGCTCCGGACCAATGCAAGTGGTCCGGAGGTTTGAGAATGAGATTGAGTTTTCACTCAGTGAGCACCCTGGCTCCAGACCAGGGCTTCGGACTATTAAAAGTAGTCCGGAGGTGCCTGTTTCAGGTGAGGTTTGAACTGAGAGTGAGCTCCGGACCAGTGTGCATGGTCCGGTGGTGTGGGCTTCGGACTAGTCCAACGCCTACGCATAAAAGATAAAAAGCAAGAAACGGCTAGTTTTGGAGGTGGGGAATATTTATAGTTTCCCATTTCGTCCAAGTGAGCTCTCTTGGCCATTGTTACACCTGGAGGAACCTTGAGAAAGTTCTTGGAGAGCCAAGTGCCTAGAGAGGGAGATATTTGAGAGAATTCATCTTGTTCTTCCCTCCTAGAGTGATTAGGAGTGACAAGTGTGCATCCATCCACCTTCCTAGCCTTGAGTTGGTCAAGTGAAGGTCTTGTGCTTGTTACTCTTGGTGTTCGACAACACTTAGACGGTTTGGTGGTGATCGGAGGAAGGTGATCGCCGGAAGATTGTTGGCGGTCCTTCTCCAAGCTTCTGTGATCGGTTGTGGGCGATTCACCGAGCCGGAGTGGCGAAGAATCAACCCGTAGAGAGCACTCATCCCTTGCGCGGGATTGAGAGGGAGCTTTTGACACCATTTTTTGGTACGTGTCAATATAAACCAAGTACACTGATCGGCAAAAAGATGGCCACTGTTACCTATCGGCATCAAGATACTACCGGTTAGGTTACCGATGGAAGTAAAGGAGGTTGTCAATGGTGAATTTGATTGAGACATCAAGGAAGGAAGAAGGCTACTTGCCGATAGAAGAAGGGTGACATTGCCGATGGAAATGGGGAGCTGCCAATGAGCGGTAAGGTGCTGCTGATGGGAGCGGGATGACGTAGCTGATGTCAGCAGAAAGCTGCCGATGGCGATGGAAGAAGGTTGCATATTAGAAGTCTGCCGATGGAAGGTTTCATCGTAAAGGAGACGGATATGGAAACTGGTGATTTTATGCGAGTATTATTATTATAGTTTGAGTCCGACTCTTGCACGAGTCGTTTATTTCCTTAAAAATAGGAGTTTTGTTTAGGAAAGATATGAGTCATGTCTGTTTACAACTCCTCTTACTGGGGTATAAATATGTACCGAGGGGTGGTGTAAAAAATATACACAATCAATCAAACAAGTCTATTATTTTCATCTACTTTTTCAGCAAACCTACTTTTATTGCATTAGTTCTAGTTTATCCACGAGTTCTTGCGAAATTTTGATGGGCTGCATCTACAAGATCTCCGTTAGCTTTGCAAGTTCCGCGTTTTGAGCAAATCAGAGCCTTGACGTCCGGGTGCATCGCCGTCGTCTCATTCAACTTTGTTCTAGTCATCGTTCTTGTCGATTAACTGGTCAAATCGACTGGCACACCTCAGATATCGAATTTGGGTATAAGCCCGACGTGTTCGCAGCCTTGATGGTTTTTTTGTGTCAATAGGAGCAATACCTTGCGAGGTGCTCCAACGAGGACTAAGGGGGTGTGTCGACACCTCGATACCTCGGGAAAACATCGCTGCGTCAAGAATTCCTTTTCCCTAGCTCTTTACATTTCTACTCTTACATTCCATCTTGTTCTTATCGTTGCTACTAGAATTGCTTAGGTTGTCTTTCAATTCCATGAACTGCTACCGCTTTCTAGCTAGGACACACGACCGGTAGACACTAGGGGGTGATTGGCATTTGATAGGTTTTCTTATTTGCTTTAGAAATTTAAAACAAGCCCAATTCCCCCCCTCCTCTTGGGCATCTTGATCCTTTCAATTGGTATCAGAGCCTTGTTGCTCTAAATTAGGTTTGACCGCCTAGAGCAAGATGTCCCATGGGGATGGACCGCCACCCATGTTCGATGGGGATGACTTTCCTTATTAGAAAGTGCGGATGGAGGCCTACCTTGAGGTCGTGGATGTCGGCATTCACAAAGTCGCCACCATAGGCGGATCGGTGTTCGCCGAGGATCCCTTCTTTGAGAAGAACAATGCTAAGACAAAGAACATTCTTTTCTGTGGCATTTGCAAGGATGTGTTCAACCGTGTGCGGAATTGCAAAACCGCACATGATGTTTAGACAAACGTTTGTGCACTACACGAGGGGACCAAGTGTGAGCGTGAGGAGAGCTACCACTTGGTCATGGCTAAGTTGAATTCCTTTACCATGTTTTCCAATGAAAATGCCAATGAGATGTACTCACGTCTTAACATTCTTGTAGAGGAATTGAATGGCCTTGGGCTCACACAAATGTCTCCGCCGGATGTGGTGCGCAAGATTCTTTGTGTCTTGCTAATCGATAAGTATGGCCACATCGTCACCGTACTTCACCAAGGAGATCTCTCAACATCTACACCGACACAAGTGTTGGGCAAGATCAATGCTCATGAGATGTACATGAAGATTGGTGATGGTGGCTCTTCATCCTACATCAAGAAGAAGGAGAAGGAGAAGGACTTGGCCCTCAAAGCTTCCACCAAATACAAGTGCAAGATCCAATTGGTGGTTGAGGACTCATGGCCGGGCTCATCACCGGGCTCATCCTCTACGCACCTATGCCTCATGGCTAAAGGTGACAAGAAGGTACAAAAAGAGGATGATGGTGATGACTCCTCTAGTGATGATAGTGATGATGAAACACCTTCCTATGATGACCTCATTAAAATTTGCAACAAATACTCGGACATCATAAGGAAGTACAAAAGTAAAAATGACAACCTTCTTGAGGTCAAGGATAACTTGCATGCTAAGCTTGATGCCTTGTCTAGTGCTAATGATGATTTGAAGCTTGAAAACAATTCTCTCACATCTAGCACTATGGAGCTCAAAGCCTCACTCAAGCAAGTAATTGAGAAACATGATAAGCTTGAGAGGTCAACACAAGAGCTCCAAACAAGGTATAACTTGCTAAAAGATGAATACAACCAAGTGAAAAATGAATATGGCACACTTGTGGTAGCTAATGAATTGCTTGCACATGATCTGGCTACACATGTTGCTATTAACCCGGTTGTTAAGTGTGATAGTGCTACCTCTTGTGATGACTTGCTTGATATTGTGGCTATTGAGAAAAGTGCTAAGTGCAAGGGCAAGAAGGTTGTTGAAGCCGACAAGTATGATGACTATGTGAAGATGAGGGAAGAGAACTCAAAGCTCAAGGAAGAGCTAATCAACCTCAAGGAAAACAAGCCCTTCACCATCAAGTCGACCAAGGAAGAAGAAGACAAGGATGATACAACCTTGATCAACTCTCTTAGAGAAGAAATTGTCAAGCTCAAGAATGACAAGACCAAGCTTGCAAGTGGAATGGAGAAATTCACCAAGGGCCACAACCTTCAAAGTGAGCTCTTGATGAACACCGTGGTAAAGAATGACAAGATGGGCATTGGATTCAAGGAGAACCAAGTGATGAAGGCCAAGGTCAAGATTGAAGCAAACAACTACTACAAGAGCATGTACAATGGCTACAATCAAGACAAGCCAAAGCCCAAGCCTAGAAGATGTTTTGGATGTGGACAGGTTGGTCACTTTGAGTTCCAATGCAAGACACCACCTCCCAAGACCTTGCCCAAGCACGCTAGGCCATTTGCTCATGATGCTCACTTTGTCATCAACAAGGATTCCAAGGGTAGACCACTAGTAGTGTTTCTTGGTTCACCAATGAAGAACAAGCCTAAAGTACTTTGGGTTGCTAAGGAGTTGGTTGACAAGACAATGGGGCCCTGTACTAAGGGGGTTCCCAAACAACAAGCTTAACTCCAAGTTGCTTGTGTGTAGGTGAACTACAAGACCGGTGGAAGTCATTGGGTGATTGATAGTGGTTGCACTCAACATATGACCGGTGACCCCCGGATGTTCACCACACTTGATGAGGATTGTGCAAATCAAGACAAGATCACTTTTGGAGATAATTCAAAGGGCAAAGTTCAAGGCTTAGGCAAAGTGGATATTTCCCAAGATCAATCAATTTCCAATGTCTTGCTAGTACAATCATTGAGATTCAACTTGCTATCGGTTGGTCAACTTTGTGATCTCGGTTTCCAATGTCTCTTCACTCCAAGTGAGGTTGTTGTGACCAAGGTGTATGATTCATCATTGATATTCAAGGGCTTCGGGCACAACAACTTGTATCTAGTGGACTTCACTTCCAATGAGGCTAACTTGCAAACTTGCCTATTCTCCAAGAATTCTTTGGGTTGGCTATGGCATAGAAGATTAGCTCATGTGGGCATGTCAACCTTGAAGAAGCTTGTCAAGGATATGGTTAGAGGAATCAAGGATGTTGTGTTTGAGAAGGACAAATTGTGTAGTGCTTGTCAAGCCAGCAAGCAAGTGGCAAACACTCATCCAACCAAAGCTTTCATGTCTACCTCAAGAGTCATAGAGCTGCTACATATGGATCTATTTGGCCCTACCACTTATGCTAGTCTTGGAGGCAATCTCTATTGCTTAGTGGTAGTGGATGACTATTCTCGGTACACTTGGGTATTCTTTCTTCAAGATAAGGGAGAGACAACCGGCATATTCAAAAAGTTTGCTACAAGAGCTCAAAATGAATTTGATGTGAAGATCAAGAAAATTAGAAGTGACAATGGCACCGAGTTTGTGAACACAAAGATTGAAGATTATTGTGATGAAGTGGGGATCAAGCATGAGGTATCCGCCACATATACTCCACAACAAAATGGTGTTGTAGAGAGGAAGAACCGGGCACTCATAACTCTAGCAAGGTCTATGCTTGTTGAGTACAACACTCCGGAGAAGTTTTGGGCGGAGGCAATCAACACCGCTTGCTATGCGGCAAACCGTCTCTTCGTCCAAAGGCTATTGAAGAAGACCCCCTATGAGCTTGTCAATGGGAAGAAGCCAGATATTTCATTCTTCCGGATGTTTGGTTGCAAAGTGTACATCTACAAGAAGCGCCAACACTTTTTGGGTAAATTCCAATGGCGGTGTGACATTGGTTTCCTTGTTGGTTATTCACTTAAGTCCAAGGCATACCATGTATTTAACAAAGCCATCGGCTTAGTTGAAGAAATGTATGACTTGGAATTTGATGAAACTAATGGCTCCCAAGGAGCGCTTAAGGATATTGATGTAGGTGATGAACCCTTGAGGGAGGCTATGAAAAATATACCAATTGGTGCTATCAACCCACAAGAGGTGAAAGAAGTAGAATATGATGGTAATCAAGATCCTTCACCTCGCACGCCTCAAGTTGATGAAGAAGAACAAGCGAGGGAAGCTCAAGAAGACACTCACATCCCTCAAGATCAAGCCGAGGCCGAAGCAAGCAATGTTGAAGCACCACATCCCCCTCCTCAAGAGATCAATAGAAGATCAACACCTATTCTTCAAGCTCACCCCCATGATCAAATCATAGGGAGTCCATCAAAGGGAGTTATGACTCGCTCTAGACTTGCATCTTATGTTGAACATCACTCGTTTGTTTCCTTTGTTGAGCCTACTAGTGTTGAAGAAGCACTTGCGGATCCGGATTGGGTGAATGCCATGCATGAAGAACTAAACAACTTCACTCGGAACCAAGTGTGGACACTTGAAGAGAAGCCAAAGGATGCAAGAATCATTGGCACCAAGTGGGTGTTTAGGAACAAGCAAGATGATTAAGGCGTCGTTGTGAGGAACAAGGCAAGATTGGTGGCAAAGGGGTTCTCCCAAGTTGAAGGCTTGGATTTTGGGGAGACCTTTGCACCGGTTGCAAGACTTGAAGCCATCCGTATCCTTTTGGTGTATGCTTCACATCACAAAATAAAACTCTTTCAAATGGATGTGAAGAGCGCCTTCTTAAATGGTTTCATCAATGAACTTTTCTATGTCTCACAACCTCCCGGGTTTGAAGATCCAAACTTACATAATCATGTGTATAGGTTGTCCAAGGCACTCTACGGATTGAAGCAAGCTCCAAGAGCTTGGTATGAGAGGCTAAGGGACTTCCTACTCAAGAAGGGCTTCAAGATCGGGATCATTGACACAACACACCAAGAAGCTTAATGGAGGGATCTTTGTTTGCCAAGTATATGTCGATGACATTATATTTGGGTCAACAAACCAAGATCATTGCAAGGAGTTTGGTGACTTGATGTCCAAGGAGTTCGAGATGTCAATGATTGGCGAGCTAACCTTTTTCCTTGGCTTTCAAGTGAAGCAAATGAGAGAAGGGACCTTCATCTCTCAAGAGAAGTACACTCATGATCTACTCAAGAAGTTCAAGATGGAGGATTGCAAGCCAATCAAGACCCCAATGCCTACTAATGGACATCTCAACCTTGATGAGGGAGGTAAACCAATTGATCAAACTCTCTATCGTTCGATGATCGGTAGTTTACTTTACCTCACCGCATCTAGGCCGGATATCATGTTTAGTGTGTGTATGTGTGCTAGGTTTCAAGCAAGCCCTAAGGAGTCACATTTATGTGCAGTTAAAAGAATCCTTAGGTACATAAGGCACACCCCTAACATGGGTCTTTGGTATCCCAAAGGAACTCCCTTCCAATTAGTTGGCTATTCCGATTTGGATTATGCCGGGTGTAAGGTTGATAGGAAGAGTACCTCCGGCGGGTGCCACATGCTAGGAAGATATCTTTTTTCTTGGTCCTCTAAGAAGCAAAACAGTGTGGCATTGTCTACCACCGAGGCGGAATACATTGTCATGGGAGCAAGTTGTGCACAAATCTTATACATGACCCAAATACTTCTTGATTACGGCGTTGTTTTAAAAGATGTTCCACTCTTGTATGATAATGAAAGCGCCATAAAGCTTGCTAACAACCCGGTTCAACACTCTCGCACCAAGCACATAGATATTCGCCATCACTTTCTTAGAGATCATGTGGCTAGAAAAGACATCACACTAGTTGGAGTTAAGAGCGAAGAGCAATTGGCGGATATCTTCACTAAACCACTCGGTAAAACAACCTTTTGTAGGTTGAGAAGCGAGTTAAATGTGCTTGATCACTCAAACTTCACTAAAAAATGAGCTTGTGTGAACCATGCATTCATATATAAAATATCATGTTTAATCTCTAGTAATGCACATAGGCTTGGCTAACACGGTTGAGATAACCGCCCTCAAAGCGTGTGACAAAGCTTAACCGCGGTTTAAACTTGCAAGCAACCTAGATTCAAAATTCTGTATTGCATAGCATTTGCATGTGTGTTGCTTCTTGCTTTCTTTTCGGTTAAGTTTGGTCATCCTCTAGGTTCGTCACTTAGGGGAGCATTCAAAGCTCTAGTTGTTACTAATACCCCTCTTGTGCCCCTATGGTGACCCTTGGAGCTTTATCTAGGTCGGGCTTGAATGAAGCTTGACGCAGGGAGGAAAATCCTCCACACCTCCTCCAATGGCAGCACCTCCAAAGGGGCAGCACTGCCGGGGGAAGAGAGGGACCTCCGGGCTCCCTGGGTCTCCTTAGGGTTGAGAGGGGAGAGAAAAGATGTTTCTATTGGGGGGATATGGCTTGGGATAGAGTCCCCTCGGTTTGGGGTAGGAGATAAAAGAGAAACCCGAGAGCCAGACTTGGGCCCGACCCTCTCTGGTCGGTTAAGTCGCGGCACTGCCGGACTTAGCCCGGCACTGCCAGGCACCCCGACACTGCTGGCCAGGGGCCGACACTGTTGGCCTTGCCAGGCAGTGAGGCACTATGCCACCTTCATACTATATATTTATGCACTTGTGGACACATACCCCTTGCCATATGCTGGTCAGTAAGCAAATCAACAATCATACTATGACCAACACATTCAAGTTTCTTTCAAAATTGGTTTTGAAACACATAATTGAAATTTTCAAAGTTTTGCCTAAGTCGCTAGGTGGACAAACAAATGTGTGCTATAGTTCAAACCACGTTACGAGAGTCAAGTATATTCAGCTCACTACGCAAAGCACAAAACCTTGTCTCATCGAGAGGCTTGGTGAAGATATCGGCTAGTTGCTTTTCGGTGCTCACATGGCGAATTGCGATATCTCCTTTTAATTCGTGGTCTCTCAAGAAGTGATGACGGATGTCTATGTGTTTGGTTCTAGAGTGACTAACTAGGTTATTTGCGAGTTTGACTGCACTCTCGTTGTCACACAAGAGAGGTATCTTGGTGAATTGACATCCAAAATCTTTTAAGGTTTGCCTCATCCAAAGTAGTTGAGCACAACATGCGCCGGCTGCAACATACTCGGCCTCGGCGGTGGAAAGGGCTACACAATTTTTCTTTTAGAACTCCAAGACACTAGGGATCATCCAAGGAATTGACACGTTCCCGAAGTGCCTTTTTGGTCTACCTTGCAACCGGCATAATCGGAATCCAAATACCCAAGTAGATCGAACTTAGAGCCCTTAGGATACCATAAGCCAAGGTTAGGAGTGAAAACTAGATATCTCAAGATTCTCTTAACGGCCACTAAGTGGCACTCTTTCGGGTTAGCTTGAAATCTAGCACACATGCACACACTAAGCATTATGTCCGGCCTAGATGCACATAAGTAAAGGAGAGAGCCGATCATGGAACGATATACCTTTATGTCCACGGATTTTCCTCCTTCATCAAGATCAAGATGTCCATTAGTTGGCATTGGAGTCTTGATTGGCTTTGCATTTGCCATGTCAAACTTTCTCAACATATCATGGGTGTACTTGGTTTGGCATAAGAAAGTCCCTTCCTTGAGTTGCTTGATTTGAAAACCGAGGAAGAACTTTAGCTCACCCATCATAGACATCTCAAATCTCTTAGTCATGATCCTACTAAACTCATCACAAAAGGATTGGTTAGTACTAGCAAATATTATGTCATCGATATATATTTGGCACACAAAGATATTATTATTGACTTTATGAGTGAAGAGAGTAGGATCCGCTTTGCCTATTTCAAAGCCTTGTTTGATCAAGAATTCCTTAAGGCATTCATACCATGCTCTTGGTGCTTGCTTAAGCCCATAGAGCGCCTTATGGAGCTTGAAAACATGATGAGGGAACTTGGGATCTTCAAAACCCGGTGGCTGCTCAACATACACCAATTCTTGGATAGGGCCGTTGAGGAATGCACTCTTCACATCCATTTGTTGAAGCTTGAGATCATGATGGGCAGCATAGGCCAAAAGCATTCGAATTGCTTCAAGCCTTGCCTCCGGTGCATAAGTCTCTTCAAAGTCCAAGCCCTCCACTTGAGGGAATCCTTGAGCCACCAATCTTGCCTTGTTCCTTGTCACCACGCCTTGCTCATCTTGCTTGTTGCGGAAGACCCATTTGGTTCTAATCACATTGGTATTTGGTCTTTCCACAAGTGACCACACTTTGTTCCTTTCAAAGCTATTTAGCTCTTCTTGCATAGCCATCACCCAATCCAGGTCATCTAGATTTTGCTCAACCTTGAGAGGTTCCAAAGAGGAGACAAAAGAGTAAAATTGACAAAAAATTGCCAAATGTGAACGAGTAGTTACCCCCCTTCGGAGACTCCCAAGTATATTGTCGACGGGATGATCCTTTTGAATTGTTTGCCTCAATCTTGGGTATTCTGTGGCTTCTTGTTGATCATCTTGGTCATCATACTCATGCTCTTCAAATATAGGTTGTAGGTTTATTGGACTAGGTGGTGAACTTGCTGCTGCCTGTCTGTTGGGGCCGGTAGTGCTGGCCTCAGGTCCGGCAGTGCCGGGGTCAGGGGCAGAGGCCTAACCAGGGAGCATTGCTGAGCCATCTTCTTCAAGTCTTAGGGCAGTAGCATCACCATCTTGAGGTTCCACATCTATGGCCTGGACTTCTTGTGGCCTAATGTCACCAATAGCCATATTCTTGATTGCTTCACATGGTGGTTCCTCATTACCTACAATCACTTGATCAATTTGCTCTACTTGAGAGCCATTAGATTCATCAAATGTCACGTCTATCGCGATTTCAATTTTCCCTAAGGTCTTGTTGAATACACGATAGGCATGCTCATTTGATCCATAACCAAGAAGAAAACCTTCATCAACTTTAGGTGCAAACTTAGAGGTTTTGGGTTTCTTGTTAAGTATGAAACACTTGCACCCAAAAACTCTAAAGTATGAAACCTTTGGTTTGTTACCGGTTAGGAGCTCATATGAAGTCTTCTTCAAGATCTTGTGTAAGTAGAGCCGGTTGATGGCATGGCAAGCGGTGTTGACGGCTTTGGCCCAAAAGATATCCGAAGTTTTGTACTCATCTAGCATTGTCCTTGCCATGTCAATAAGTGTCTGGTTCTTTCTATCTACTACACCATTTTGTTGAGGGGTGTATGGAACTTAAAATTCATGCTTGATGCCCTCATCATCAAGGAACTCCTCCACTTGAGTGTTCTTGAACTCGGTTCCATTGTCACTATGAACTTTCTTGATTTGGAAGCCGAATTCCATTTGTGCTCTTCTAATGAAGGTTTTCACCTTATCTTGCACTTGTGCCTTATCATACATGAAAAACACCCAAGTGAAACGAGTAAAGTCATCAACAATAACTAAACCATGTTTGTTACCACCAATGCTTATGAAGGCCACCGGTCCAAAGAGATCCATGTGAATTAGCTCCAATGGTTGCTTGGTGGAGACTATGCTCTTTGGTGGGTGAGGTGCACCTACTTGCTTTCCGGCTTGGCACGCGCTACAAATTCTATCCTTCTCAAAATGAACATTTGTTAGTCCAAGAATGTGTTCATCCTTTAGGAGTTTGGCCAAGTTCCTCATCCCAACATGAGCTAGTCGGCGATGCCATAACCAACCCATGCTAGATTTTGCCACTAAACAAGTCTCAATCTTAGCCTTACTTTTGTTGAAATCAACTAGGTAAAGCTTGCCCTTCAAATGACCTGTAAAGACAATAGAGGAATCCTCCCTCTTAAGGACTTCCACACCCTTATCCGTAAAGAGACAATTGTAGCCCATCTCACACAATTGAGAAACGGACAACAAATTGTAACTCAACGAATTCACATGTAATACATTTGAGATGGAATGATCAAGAGTGATAGCAACTTTACCAAGACCAATCACTTCCCCTTTGGAGTTGTCACCGAAGACAATATTCTCACTTGCATTTGAAGTTGGGGAATATGATGAGAACATACTCCTTTCTCCGGTCATATGATTTGTACATCCACTATCAAGCACCCAACTTGATCCACCGGAGGAGTATGCCTACAAAACAAATTAGTTCCTAGATTTAGGTCCCCAATTGTGACGGAACCGCCCAAATTATAAGAGATCAAGTGATAATGTAGCTGATTAGCTACCACTTACAACACTTGAGCCCATATAATCCCGGTAGTCTGGAAATCTCGAAGGATTTCTTACATCAACTCAGGATCTCGTACATTCAGGGACACACATTCGAACGAGCCACAAATCAAACGGAAATACTTAAAGTACGAGATAAAGTTATTACAACCCTTTGTTCCAAATAAAAGTAGTACTTACGCCACAACACTTGCGGCCAAATAAAACATTGTTTGAAACTGAACTTGAAGTTTTCAAAAGACAGGGTGCCCACAACGTCAGGTCCGACAACAGCAAAAGGTGAGCTTGTAGAAGACCTTGCCCAAGGCCTACTCATCTTCTCCGTAGAAAGGATAGAGACAGTGCTTACAATAGCCGATGTATACTTGGCCATCTGCAACAAACGGGATAAACCCTGAGTACGGGAATGTACTCAGCTAGACTTACCCGTCTAACTGAAAATAAAGACTCCAAGGGTATGCATGGCTGTATCTGGAGTTGGGTAAGCTTTACTTTGCGGAAATGCTTAACTTAAGGAGTTCACTTTAATGATGCGGTGAGCAGTCATCTTTTATCCTACCAATTATTTCTAGGTTATTGCATCTACACTAGAGCACACACTTGATTCTACTCAAACAATATAATAACATATATCCAGTTCCTTCATCAACATTTTAGTAGAACCATTAAGATGTCACATGGAGTTGTACCGTGGTGAAGCTCAGCATAATCCCCCATATCCAGTGGGGGGCAGCAATTCGAATCGATATACACCAGCTGGTAAGATTACCTTTAACACACGCCCATGCTTTACCCCGTCGGGTCAGCATTAGGTTACCGCTCAACAAAGTCCAGGTGGTAAACGACGCGGGCTTGCATTGGTCCACCCCAATTGTAGAAAATAGATGGCCACCACGGGCAGATCATGCCTACAGTCTAGAGGTGTGCTCACAGCAGAGCGAGCTCCGGCCCGGACAGTGTTTACTCGGCTTCGGGGTCGATACTCACAACGCCCCCTATGCGAAAGGGCGCATTCAAAGATGTAAGAGGGCCACCATCGTGCACAAACCTACACGATCCAACGGACGGACTGCCCCAAGTCTAAACCACTTGGTGCACTTGCCTTCCAGTTGACCGTATTTCATTACTACCATAGGTTCTTTCCACGATAGCGAATATAGCCAACCGTGATAGTATTACCCACAAGGGATAATATAAAACATAAAAGAAAGGTAACCATTATTTCTAAGCATGCTAAGCGGTTGCTTTTACTTCTTATTAACAGGGTAACAAGGTAGGTAAAACAAATATCAAGGAAGGTAATGCATCAATTTGGGATTCAAAACAACTCCTATTACCTAATGCATCACAGTATAAAATACTCAAGTAGATTAAGTTGTAAAAACTGGGAGGCTTAAGAATGCTCCGGGGCTTGCCTTGAGAGAAGTTGGAGGGTTGGTGGTCAGGGCACTCAGGAAGGTTAGTGTCGAGTTCTTGGTACTCCTCGTACAGCTCCTGTACTTCCTGGACTTCTGTCTCTGTGGGCTCCTGATGTTCCTCCACGGATCCTAAATGATTGCAAGGCATAAATAAATAACTGAAAGGTGCAGGGATGATGCTTGAACAGGATTTAACACACTAACCGAGATTCTAAGCATACACCCAAGGAAACTACCACAAAGCTACTAAGGCTCGAGCTACTGGCTAGCAGGACAAAACAGGCTATAACTTAAACTGAACAGAAACTAGCAACAAGATTCTACCAACTCTAGATAAAAACAAACAAGCAAGGCATACAACTGAAAACAGAGTAGGAAATCATTTCGGGACGGCTCGAGGCACGTCGAGGCAACAGACGAGCGTGACCCTCAATTACTCGAGGTTGACCCTCGATTACTCGAGGTTCAGCGACCGTCGAGCAGAACAGAGAACGGTGTTGATCGACGTTTTCTCGCCGATGGTGAAGTCTTCGGCGGTAGGATTGGCTGTGCTAAGCTCGAGATGACTTACGCGCATCCACTGTTGGTTGAACTGGCGCGACCATGAGGAGGGTCGACGGTGTGCGGTGGCGGTGCAACATGGCGATGTGACACGACGAAGTGATCATCAGCAAAATGATCATCGGCAAAGTGAAACTCGGCGCTGTGGTGCGTGAGCATCGTGGTGAGGTGGCGAGCGCGGCTCGAGGGCTAACTGAGCCAGAGAGGCTCTGTGGAAACCTGTCCACGTGCAAGCTCCGCGGCGGCGGCAATGGCGCACGGCCAACGGTGCTGTGACGACACGGGTCGAACTGAAGCTAGGGGAATGGCGTTCTCACCTCGGTTAACTCCGGCGAAGCTTCCACGAAGATGGAGGCGTCAGAGGCGAGACGGTGAACGGCGAACGCGGGTTCATCGGTGCGGTGGCGACTCGGAGTCGAAGAACGGCGAAAGGCGTTCCAGTGACTGGAGTCCACGGCTGGGAAGAAGAGGTGAGCAGCGTGTGTGCAGGGCAAAGGCGAAAGCTATTGCGAGAGGGATTGAGCAAAGGAACTCGGGCGGTGGTGGATTTGAGAAGAAGGCGCTTGCGGTGCTCGGAGCTCTCGGCTGGCGAGAACAGAGAACTACGAGCGATTGCGCGAGTGCGGATAAGTGAGGATGAGTGCGGGAGGTGGTGGAGGTATAGGCGCTTCTCCTTGCTTGGTCATGGCCGACCGGCCTGCTAGAGGGGACGTGACGCGATGTGCGGTGGTGGCAGCGGCGCTGGCATGCTTGCGGTGGGCGGCGCAGAGCGGATCACGACTTGGTCGACGCGCCGTTAGCGCGGATTCGCGCTTGACTGCAAAAGAGACAAGGCGGGGCGCTGATCGGACGCGGCACTGCGGCGACGTTATTGCGAAACGACGGAGCGGCGCACGGCAGGGCGGCTGGCAGGTCTACGGCGGCGAAGCAGGACGTCAGCGGCGGAAAAACGGAGCCGACTTGGTCCTAGCGCCGTTAACTCGGATTTGAGCGAGACAGCGCGAGCGGCGACAGCGATGTCGGCGCAGAGCCGAAGCGGCGGCGATGGCGTGTTCCACTTCCACGGTCAGGCATCGGCGGCCACGCGGCGGATGACTCCGACGTACGGCTCAGCCGCGGTCGGGTGAGTGCGCGTGGGCGTGCGCGACACGTGCGTGCGATCGAGCGTGCGGGAGAGGGTCGATATCGAGGGTAGGGTCGATCGGCTGATCGAGTCCCCGACTCGGTTGAGCCTTCCGTGCGGGGTCGCTCGCTCAAGCCTCGGTCCGTAACTTCGAGGGGTCGAAGTCGAGGGTGGGGCGTCGATCGACTGGCCGATCGAGCCTTGGGTTCGGTCGAGCCTCTGGCCTGGGGTCGTTCACTCGGACCCGGTCCGTCATCGAGCCTATCGAGCGGTGGGGTCGAGATCGAGGGGTGGCACTCGGCCTGTCTCGATTCTGATTTCCTTCTCCATTTTCTTTTATTTGACAAAACTAAGCAGGGTAACTAAACATAAACAAACCACACTTTTACTCTAAGCAAAGCAAGGTTTAACTAAACAGGTTAAACACCAGATTAAGCACAAAACACCTATTCAATTCTAGTTTCAGAGCATAAAAACACACACACATGAAATGATAGCATATGCGAACATGAATGCAATGAGATGATGTGCTTAGTGGCTAATGATGATCCTAATGCAAGCTTGACACAGGGTGTCACAGCCCTTCCCCCTTAACGAAATCTCGTCCCGAGATTTGAGTTTTAGTACCATTTATTATAAAAGACGGGGTAGTTTGCGATTAGGTAGGCCTCGGTCTCCCAGGTTGCATCATGGGGACCATGATGACTCCAAAGAACTTTGAATGTCTTCACTTCTCGATTCCTGGTGACTCTTGTCTTTGTATCTAAGATTCTTTCTGGTTTCTCAAAGTATTCCAGGTCTGAGCTGATCACGATGTCTGAACTTGGAACAGATTCTTCTTCTAGAACTCGAAGACACTTCTTGAACTGAGATACATGGAACACTGGAAATATAGAACTCATCTCTGGGGTAACTGTACTTGATAAGCCACTTTGCCTTTCCTTGCGATGATCTGATAAGGTCCAACATATCGGGGTGCTAACTTCTTCTTAACTCCAAGGCGACGAACGCAGGCTTATCTGCACCAATGCTTCCCTTCTTCTCAAACTTGACACACTCAATGCCTTTGACAATTTTTCTACCATTGGTTTTACCTCCTTGAGTGTGACCAAGCCCATCTTTGATTGATGGATGCCTTCCATCCTTGTATTGGACCTTCTTTGGCTCAACTTTGTCTTTGTCATTCTTCTTTGAAACTGAGATGACATTGTTGAGCCTTGCTATTTCTTTCTTCATGGCCTTCATGTTGGCAAGGTTAGTGGAATAGTCATTCAACTCAATATTATAGCATTTTCCACAACCTTGGCTAGTGGATGGAGAAGAGGCATCATTTGCCTTAGTGAGATGTGAGTTGCTCTCCCAAAGAAGGTTATATTGTCCCTCAAGCTCTTGATGCTTTTCACTTAAGCCACAATGCTTTTTCTTGAGTTCAAAATACTCCCTCTTAGTGAGAACATGAGCTTCTCTTTCCTTAGACAAAGCCTTGGTCAAAGAACTCACCTCACTCCTCTCTAAAGCAAGTGCTTCCTCACTAGCAATATAGAGATCCTCTTGTTTAATAAGAGTCTTTTCTCTAGATGCTAGCTCATCCTTGGTTGCCTCTAATTCATCCAATAGATTAGCTATGAAGAGTTTGGTCTTAGCATCCATGTTATTAGTTATTTCATTTATCTCTTCATCACTAGATTCATCATCACTAGAGCAATCACTAGAATCACTACTAGAGATGTCTTTGGGGGAGGAGCTATGGTTTCGGTTTTGATTTTACCTTCTCACCCTTTGAAATTGAGACAAATGTGAGGGATCTTTCATCATCATTGGACATGTTGTTGAAGAGCCTTGGTGAAGTAGATGGCTTGTGAATAGCTATGGTGGCCATCTCCTCATCTTCACTTGAGCTATCGGTTGATGAATCCCAACCATGTCCAACGTGAGCTTCTCCCACATATCTCTTGCCTTTCTTGTAGTCACCCTTATCTTCTTTCTTGCCTTTGCCAAATTTATTGTCTTTCTCCTTATTTGGGCATTCGGCAATGAAATGCTCGGTGCTACCACACTTGTAGCAATTTCTTGATTTCTTGTTGGTGAACTTTCTTCTTGTGAGCTTGTACCCATTCTTCTTGATGCCCTTGTTGAACCTTCTCATGAATATGGCCATGTCATCAATGTTTCTCCGCTTTCTCATCTTCACTTTCACCATCACTTGATGTTGAAGCTTCGGGTTCATGCTTGATGGCCTTGGTTGCTTGAGATTTGCTTGAAGAGGCTTGCTTGCTGCTCTTAGGACAGCTTGGGGTTGCTCTTCTTGAGCTCTTGTTAGCTTTGAGAGCCACATCCTCGATCTTCATCCCCTCCATCCTTGCTTGCATCTCTCCAAGCTTCTTCCTCTCAAGTGCTTCTTCTCTTTGTAGATCAAAGGTAATGATCCTTCCAAGCACATCACTTGGGTGTGAAGTACTCAAATCTCTTATTATTTCTAATCAATGTCACAACGTCTCATTCCTTGGAGAATAGGCTTCAAGCATGATCTTGACAACCTTGTGATCATTGACCTCTTCACCACCAAGGCCTCTAATCTTGCCAACCATTGTCATCAATCTATCGAACCTTGGGGCCCTTCACCTTCATTTATCTTGAACCGGTTGAGCTTGGCCATCAACAAATCAATCTTGGACTGCCTCACTTTGCTTACACCTTCATGTGCAAGGTGTAAGGTGTCCCATATCTCCTTGGCAACCTCCAAGCCCATTACCTTGTTGTACTCATCACCATCCAATGCACTTAGCAACACACTAGTTGCTTGTGCATTGAGTTGTATGCAACGGAGCTTCGTGGTGGTGGGACTTGTAGGATCAACCGGAGGATCACATCCTTTGTGCACAATCTCCCAAGCACCAGGGTGAAAGACCTACAAGATAAGCTTTCATCAAGTGTTTCCACTTGGCAAAGTTGGTCCCATCGAAATGAGGCAACTTGTCGGCGGGAACATGGAATAAAGGTTTATGCTCATGCTTAGAGATAGATGAATAATCAAAGGATATGGCGGAGTATTTCTTGCTGCCATCATCCTTCTTTGTGATCTTGGAGGCTTGGTATGATACATCATCATCACCGTCAGAGCTGCTTGAATCAACCTCCACATGAGAGGCTCATTCTTTGCTTTTATTGAGCTCCTCCTCCTTGGCCTTGAGCTCCTTCTTGAGAGCTCTAACTTCTCTTCTATGAAGCTTCTCGGCAAGCTTCAAGCTTTTGGCATCATTGATTGCTTTTTCTTGTTTTTGCAACTTTTTGCCTTCTCTTCTCAATCTTATAGCTTCTTTTCTTCTTGCTATTTCTCCAGCGAATATACCAGCAGTGGTCTGGTACTTGTTCATGTCGGCACTTTCATCGCTGCTTGAGGTTTCATGCAAATCCACCTTCTTGGGATCAACCATCACAACATTTCCCCCTTCGGCCATTACCTCGCATGATGAAGTGCTTAATGAGGTAACCTAGCTTTGATACCACTTGTAAGGACTTGATTAGCCTAGAGGGGGGGGGGTGAATAGGCCTGTTTAAAATCAACTTAGCAACTTGCTGTCAGTTGAGGCCGGCACTGCCGAGGTGGCCGACACTACTGGGCTAAGGGCAGCAGTGCTGGTCACCAGAACAGAGATCAACACAATTCAAAATGTAAGGACTGAATGTAAATTGTGCTTGAATGAAAACCTTCCTAGAGGTGTAGGGAACCTCTAGCACCACCTGAAAGTGGTAGCAACACACCCACCAAGTAGATTGGGTCCAAACCCTAGAAATCACCTTGCAAACAATATATATCACAATAGAGAGACAATCACAAGGGGACACAAGATTTGACTCGTGGTTTAGCTCGCCACCAAGGCTTGCCTACGTCCACGTTGTTGAGGTGCGCCACACAAGGCTCAAGCTCACCACAAAGGCTAGCTCTTTCCTCAGTCTCAAGTCAAGAGAATGAACTCTTGAGATGAGGGGCAATGTATTAGCAAATTGGTGGTGTTACAAACCTCCCTAGCTACCACACAAGTTGGCAAGCTCAAGGGAGACGCCTAGCCGCTAGGAGAAAAGTTCCAAGAGTAACAAACTCAAACTGCCGGCCACCATGCGAACCAAATGCTTGTAGGAGTTGAAGATCCGAGGGAGAAGCTTCTTCTCAAGCTTAGAGGCTCAATCTCTCAAAGGTTGATTGCAAATCAGTGGGGGAGAGTGGTTGAGCACCAAGGGAGAAGGGAGAGCAAGAAGATAGCTCCTCTTTCTGTTTGCTGCGAAGTGTGAGAGTGAGAATGACAGAACTAGCCGTTGGGAAAAGTGAGGAGGTGTTAAATACCCCCTCACTGCCAACAGGCAGTTCAAGTCGCGGCAGTGCCGGCCTGGTAGAACCAACAAAAGATGAATCTTTGAATAGTTGGCTGATTTGCCTTCTATGTATGTGGAGTGTAATGTATTTGGATAGATATTGCATTTGGTTCACTTGTTGGCATGCATGTTGAATCCCTCTTAATAGTACGGCATACCTAACTCAATTTCAAAGTATAAAAGAATTTAAACTCCTTTGATCTTGTTGCCATGCACTTTTGTAATTGGAGGGTCTGCCAACCTGTTCATCAACCTCCTTAAGTTCAACCTGCTTGTCATACTTGTAAATTCTCATTAGTTCTCTAATTGCGTTGTCATGTCACCAAAACCCACTTAAGGCTTGATTGCAATTTCAATTATTGCCCTAGGGTATGTCCTTGATCATGGTTTTAGTGATTTGTCTAGCTTTTGATCAACTCATGCCTTAGTTCTTATACCTTGACCTTGCAAATCCATAATCAATTCTATTCCAAATTCACTTACATAGTTGCCAATTGTAATACGCGTTGGTATTCATCCTTGAGGAGTGTGGTTTGGAGTTTGACGTGCTTTGATTAGATTCGCTCGCTTACCTCAAGTACCATGGCAGATTTCATTCTATTTCTTAACTAGATGCTTGCTTCCATACGGTATCTTATCTCTAGCAATTATATATGCTTATGTATTTCTTTCTAAATCTTTCTAGCAGCAGTCGTGACAGTTGAAACTCGGGGCAAAGCTCGTGAGTATGGTTTGAGGCAAAGCCTTAGAAGGTTCAGTCCAGTGGCTTGCAGGTCCCTCTGTTAGTTGGTTGATTGATCAGTGACTCAGAGATTTGCAGTTGGGTTTCTTGTCAGTTGGCAGTTGTTCTTGTAAGTGGGTTTCTGGCAGTGGTGACTTGACAGTTGGTCAGTGGTATTCTTGGTTGATCAACTATGGGTCGTGGTGCTCGTGTCAGTGGCTCAGGTGGTGATGATACGCCTCCCCCTCAGCGTCCTTCCAAGGCTAAGGGGAAGGCAAAGCTTGTTGAGAAGCCAAAGAAGAAGAAGAAAAAGCTTACAGAGGCCAAGAAGGCTGAGGCAGTTGCAGATGCTGTGGACCGCGCAAAGCGAGGTGGTCGCCGAGGTTCAGTTCGACTTGGCACCCCTCCGCGGGTTCTTCCTACTTCTCCAGCTCAGTTAGAGTCAAAGACATTCCGGCAGAGGAGTCAGAGCCTGTCACTGAGGCTCTTGGAGCGCCGTTAGCACCTCTTCCCTGGTGGCGTGTCACTCGCTCTCAGGCAGCTCAGTCCACTCCCGTGACAGTGCACCTCAGAGCACCTCGGCAGCTCCTACTTCAGCTTCAGCTTCAGTTCACCTTGATCTAAGGGATATTACTACGAAGCAAGTCAAGAAGCTTCGTTTCGTAGAGCTTGAGAAGTGGTGTCCGGATCATCGGGACCCCAGAGCTTCCCTAGGATGGCACACACCTCTCAGGGAGGATTTCTACAGGGCAGCCCAACTTTCATGCATTCAGATACACCCTCACAGAGTCTGCTCACTTGAGAGTATCGTGGCTTTAGCTGAGAGGAGATCCGTCCCTACCTCACGTACCTCCCGGGACTCGCCGACCTCCTTGGTCGTTCCGGGAACTACAATGAGCGGTGGGTGCGGGAGTTCTATGCGTCAATATGGATTGAGCCCTGTCATCGCTATATTCAGTACACCTTCAGAGGTGAGCATCACAGGCTTTACTTGACACAGCTCAGAGATGTACTTCACCTGACCACCTCAGACTATTATCTTTATGCGGATTGCTACACGAGTCTTTCTCTGCCCCGCCGAGCTCGCGGTGCACGTACTCCGTTAGTTGAGTCAGTTGCTCCACTCTTCAGGCCACCCTTCACAGAGGGTTCACATCGTACACCGGCCGAGCTGCGCCCTGCTATTCATCGTCTGAACAACGTTCTAACGTCATACCCTGTTGCCTTGCACTGGCTACAAGGAGGGGTTGACCAACATGTAGCAGTTCTTACTTCAGGCCCTTGTCTCTCAGACACCATTTGATGTGGCAGATTTCATTGTGTCAGAGATTGAGGATATGGTTGCCGATGGGATCCGAGCTCGCCGTCAGATGCCATATGCTCATTGGATTAGCTCTATCCTTGCTTTGCGACTAGGAGACTCTATTCCTGGACTTCGTGATCTCCTTGACCAGTCACCGACAGTGTTTCCAAAGTACAAGATTCTCTCTTCTATGGACAGTCGGTTTGACAATCGCATGCTTCGTGATCTCCTTGACCAGTCACCGACTCAGGACCGCACCTGCTAATATGGATGACATGGATGCCTAGATGAGGCTATCAGAGGTATTGAGCAGCAAGAGTTCCAGGACTTGGAGACTCAGGAGGCAGAAGGCACAACAGATGACACTTCTTCTGATAGCTCTGATGCAGACTTCCAGCCTATACCAGCTATGCCCCCACGGGCTCACGACACTGAGGCTGGTGGATCTGGCTCTGCTTCTGAGACCATGATGCTCAAGATACTTGACCGCATTCAGGAGCAGCAGGATCTCTAGTTACTGTAGTCACCCAGGTCCAGCAGAGACAGGATGAGATGTAGCGACAGACTCAGGAGCGTCATGAGGAGCTATAGTTACAGATTCAGACTCAACATCTTGAGGTGCAGCAGCAGATGCTTGCCATGCAGTTAGAGTCTCAGCATCTCCAGCTCCAGACTCAGTAGATCCAGCAGCAGAACATGGCCTTCATGGCCCATATAATGAAGTGGACTGACGCTCCTGCTATTGAGTTCCCCCGGCGTTCCACAGATCCAGATGATGAGTCAGACTCAGCCATCTCAGTCAGTAGGCCCCTCAGTAGCTCAGTTTCTAGCTCTTGGCCCCATTGTGGGCTCTCAACAGACAGCATGCCCTTCAGTGGCCCCGTCAGTGTCAGTCGGACCATCTGTCACACACATCCCCGCCGTACAGTCCAGTGGACTTCAGGGTGCTGGTCTGACCACCCCGTTCCAGTCTCCGGCGACCCAGGTCACCCAGTGGTTGGACACCCTTGGCCCGTCGCAGCAGTTTACTCCTCTCACTACCGGCTTCACACCGATGACAACTACGTTGGGATTGACTGCTCGTGACCTCTCAGCTTCGTTCAGTGATATTACAGGCTAGCCGTCCCCCACTGGAGAGCGGATAGCAGCAGAGCTTGAGTCTACTGAGTTAGTGATGAGGGATGGCCCGATCTTCCGTGAGGTAACTGGTAAATTGGATCTGTGGAGAACTTGACATTAGCGATCTGGCTTCAAATCAAACACGATTCGAACCCTGCAACCATTACACCACTGCTCCATTGGTTATCAACCAAGCACAACTTGATTGACCTTGCCAATAAGGCTATTCCTGCAAGCGAATCGAAGAACACAAGCAAGAAGGTAGAAACATGCAATTTGAAATTGCAAATATGAATGATGCGAATATCAATAGAGGGTTCAAGAACTCGGTTCCAAAGGACTAATCGACATAGTGGAGGAGATCAAGAACGAGGGGTCCAAGATTACTGTAAAAGGATGTCACCACAGTTACAATAATCGATTCAGTTTCTCGATGGAAAACTAAACTCTAAAACAAAACTCGAGTCTCAACGGCGGCGACTACATGGAATAACAGGGAGAGACATCCTAGGGTTGGTGGCAACCAGGGGGAGGCGCCCCCAACTTGGGCTTAAGGCCCAACTCGCGATACATGGCTAAGTTGGCCCAAAATAGGTGACGCAGCACCGGAACAGATTCTAGATGCTGACTTGTTTCGACGTTTCCTAATGACTCAGAAAGAATTTGGACCTAAAACCAACGCCATTGGTTTCCTTATGAAATTATCTTTCCATCCGTGGGTGAATCATTGAAAACAGAGTTCGTATGCATCCTGGGCGTCCGTTTTACTCTTTGCTGGTCCTGAACTCCGAAACATACTCGAAGTCGACGTGGCAGCTGAGTTGGAGGTGACGTAGATGTGTCCAGAGTGGTGATGTCCTCATCAGTTAGCCACACCGACAACTGGTCAGCATCGTTCCTTAGTTGCTTCGTCTGAGACTAATTACGACAGTCGTGCTCCAGCAGTGCCTACTCCACCTACAGTTGCTATCGTGACCGATGCCACAGCCGTCACCTCTACTCCAGCTCAGCCTGAGCAGCCACCGGTTCTTGAGACTCCAGGAGAGCCAGTAGTAGCCAATCCTACTCCTACTCCTGCCCCGGCTATAGCTCCAGACACTTCGACAACAGAGTTAGCCGGCACGTCAGCTTCCAGCTCGAGACACTCAGGGGGAGGACTCTGACAGTGACGTCGACCTCTCGGAGTTTCACCGTCTTGACCGTGACCAGGCTGCTGCTACTCCACCTCCCAGCTCTTAGGTTTTAGGTGTTTCGACGCCAAAGGGGGAGAGAGGGTCGAGTGGGCTAGCTTCAGGGGGAGCTAGTAGGATTCATTCTTTGATGTGTATTTACTCTATCGCATCATGCATCACGTTTACCGTCTTTCATGCATTGTGATATATGTATGTGATGTTTGAGAACTTGATGGTTGTGTGGCATGTGTGTGAACCTCTTATATATATATCATGTCACTTGGTTATGCTATATTGCTTCCGCGCTAATCTCTAATCTTTTGGCTATAGCATATCCTTTGAAATCAAGTACTATTCTCAATTCATATCCTTTGTGCTTGTCATGGCTTGAATGGTTTAGGCATGTATATGTCTTTCTTATTTCTAACCCATGCCTATTTCATGTCAAGTCATGTTTTTCTCTTATCATAATTCACTCATATTCTATACTCGAGCTTGTATTGTCGTCAATCACCTAAAAGGGGGAGATTAAAGAATCATGGTCCCTTGTGTTTAGGCGATTAACGACAATGCTAGGTCACTATGACTAACGTGTGTTTTGCAGAGGCAAAGTCATTAGAGTTAGGTCATTTGTGATGCTAGATGAATGGGCTTAATGGATATTCATGCCCCCAAGATGGAAATCGTTTCGGTTTCAAAGGATGGTGATATAAGTTGAAGACTAGGATAGTCCTTAGTCCATAAGGTTGAGAAGGGCACTAAGTCTAGCTAGGACTTTGTTTTTCCTTTGATCGTACTATTAAGGGGGGTATGAGGTTAGTAGCTTGACCTAGGAGAGTTTGGGAATGTTGGTGTATGCACATTTGTCACAACTAGTCCTAGAGACCCTACTAATAGCCCTTAAGATGGTAGGAGCAAAACCCCTTCAAGAGACTTAGTGAAAAGTGTTGAAATAGGGGGAGAAAAGAGCTCCAGACCAGTTTGCCTAAGAGGCGTCGGACCATTGGAGGTGGTCCGACGGTCCTTGACTTAGGCAAAAGTTCAGAGAAAAGAGCTTCGGACAACCTGTCCAGAAGTGCTCCGGACCATAGGTGAATGGTCCGGTGGCTTTTGTCAGAGAAAGTGAGCCAGAGAGGAGGCTCCGGACTAGTCCAATGGCTTGGCCGAAGGCTAGTCCGACGCTGCGTGGCTGAGTTGAGTTTTCACTCAGTACACACCCTGGCTTCGGACCTGAGCGTCGCACCAGGGCTCCGGACCAATGCAAGTGGTCCAGAGGTTCGAGAATGAGATTGAGTTTTCACTCAGTAAGCACCCTGGCTCCGGACCAAAGCGTCGGACTAGGGCTTTGGACTATTGAAAGTAGTCCGGAGGTGCCTGTTTCAGTTGAGGTTTGAACTGAGAGTGAGCTCCGGACCAGTGTGGATGGTCCGGTGGTGTGGGCTCCGGACTAGTCCAACGCCTACGCATAAAAGAGAAAAAGCAAGAAACGGCTAGTTTTGGAGGTGGGGACTATTTATAGTTGCCCATTTCGTCCAAGTGAGCTCTCTTGGCCATTGTTACACCTGGAGGAACCTTGAGAAAGTTCTTGGAGAGCCAAGTGCCTAGAGAGGGAGAGATTTGAGAGAATTCATCTTGTTCTTCCCTCCTAGAGTGATTAGGAGTGACAAGTGTGCATCCATCCACCTTCCTAGCCTTGAGTTGGTCAAGTGAAGGTCTTGTGCTTGTTACTCTTAGTGTTCGATAGCACCTATACGGTTTGGTGGTGATCGGAGGAAGGTGATCGCCGGAAGATTGTTGGTGGCCCTTCTCCAAGCTTCTATGATCGGTTGTGGATGATTCACTGAGCCGGAGTGGCGAAGAATCGGCCCATAGAGAGCACTCATCCCTTGCGCGGGATTGAGGGGGAGCAATACCTTGCGAGGTGCTCCAACGAGGACTAGGGGTGTGTCGACACCTCGATACCTCGGGAAAACATCGCTGTGTCAAGAATTCCTTTTCCCTAGCTCTTTACATTTCTACTCTTACATTCCGTCTTGTTCTTATCGTTTCTACTAGAATTGCTTAGGTTGTCTTTCAATTCCATGAACTGCTACCGCTTTCTAGCTAGGACACACGACCGGTAGGCACTAGGGGGTGATTGGCATTTGATAGGTTTTCTTATTTGCTTTAGAAATTTAAAACAAGTCCAATTCACCCCCCCTCTTGGGCATCTTGATCCTTTCAACATCCTTCAAGCCTCTCACAAGATCATGCTTGACTAACTTGTTCAATTACTTCATTCCCACATGACCAAGCCTTCTATGCCATAGCTAACCCATGCTAGTTTTGGTGATGAGACATGTTGAGAGTTGGGTCTCACTAGCATTGAAATCCACAAGATAGAGGTTCTCATATCTAAATCCCTTGAAGATCATGTTTGACCCATCCATACTAATGATTTCCACATCTTCAACACCAAATATGCACTTGAAACTGAGATCACACAATTGGGCAACCGACAATATATTGAACTCAAGCCTTTCAACTAGAAGCACATTGCTAATGCTAAGATCATTGGAGATAGCAATCTTTCCAAGCCCTTTCACCTTACCCTTTGCCATTGTCACCAAATGTGATACTATCAAAGCCATGATCACTATCTTGGTTGATTGAGTTGAACATCCTTCCATCACCGGTCATGTGTTGAGTGCACCCACTATCAAGTACCCAATGCCTCCCTCCGGCTTTGTAATTTACCTACAAGAAAAATCAATTCCTTTTAGGTACCCAAACTTGCTTGGGTCCTCCAAGATTAGTTACCAAGGATTTTGGTACCCAAATAGACTTCTTAGTAGTCATCCATGGTGCACCAACAAACTTGGCATGAACTCCATTTGTACCCTTGGAAAGGACATAGAGTGAATCCACTCTAATAGAGGATACATCTTGATTAGCCTTCTTGTTCATGCAACTTTACTCTAAGTGACCAACTTGCTTGCAACTTTTGCAATACCTACTAGTGTCCTTCACAAAACGAGTCTTGTGAGGGGCAAAAGTGGCGTTGCCTTTCTTGGGGGTATAGCCCAATCCCTCTTTGTAGAGAGATGCTCTTTGGCTACCCAAGCACATAAGCAAGCGGTCCTCACTTCCATAAGCCTTAGCTAAGGAGTGGTTGAGCTTTGTAACTTCCTTCTTGAGGGTTTCATTTTCCACCATTAGTGAGGCATCACAAGTGAAACCATCACTAGTAGATGAAGTGGAAGTAGTAGTGCTACAAGAGGGGTTAGTGGGAGCAACAACAATAGGAGTATAGAAAGATTCATCAAGAATATCACAAGTCACTCCCATGTCACATGTTTGAACAATCTCTTTCTTACTTTGATCTAAGAGAGAGGAATGAGCACTTTCAAGCTTAGTGTGAGACTTCACTAGCTTCTCATGGGCTTCCATTAGTCTCTTATGAGATTCTACGGCCTCATCAAGGTTTTGCTCAAGAGCCTCATTAGCCTTGCGCAATTCCTTGCATTCCTTCCTCTTCTTATCAATGTATTCCTTAGCTTGTTCAAGCATGTCCATGAGTTTCTCCTTGGAGGGACCCTCATCCTCACTCTCACTCTCACTTTCACTCTCATCATGAGAAAGTACCTTAGTGGACTTAGCCATGAAGCATGATGATGGAGTGTCAAATAGAGAGATCTTGTCCTTCATAGCAATACTTGCAAAAGCCTTCTTCTTGGTAGATGTCTTCTTTTCATTATCTTCATCTTCACCGCAAGAAGAGTCACTATCCCATGTCACTATGTGAGAATACCCTTTCTTCTTCTTGTTCTCAAAGGTGGGCTTCTTCTCTTTCTTGTCTCTCTTCTTGTGATCATCATCATCCTTGTCACTATTGTAAGGACAATGAGCAATGAGATGCTCAAAGCTTCCACACTTGAAGCACTTTCTTGGCTCATCATAGTTCTTCGAAGAAGTCTTCTTTCTTCTAGCCCGGTAGCCCTTCTTCTTCATGAACTTGCCAAATCTCTTCACAAAGAGAGCCATTTCTTTTTCATCAACATCACTAGCACTTGAGTCTTCATCCTCACTTGATTATTCTATTTTGGCTTTGCTCTTGCTCTTGTGTGATGAAGTGGCTTTGAATGCCACACTCTTCTTCTTCTCATCCTTCTTTTCTTCTTTCTTCACATCTTCCTCCTTGTTGTCCCGGTAAGCATCTTGAGTCATCATATCTCCCAAGACTTGATTAGGGGTCACGGTGTCCAATCCACTTCTCACAATCAAGGCCACAAGGGTCTCAAACCGAGATGGGAGACTTCTCAAGAATTTGTGAGAGAAATCCTTGTCCTCAACCTTCTCACCAAGGGCCGTGAGATCATTGACTAGTACTTGTAACCTATGAAACATCTCCGGCACATTCTCATCATCTTTCATCTTGAAGCTTGCAAACTTTTCTTTGAGGATGTATGCCTTTGCACTTTTGACGGCTTGAGTGCCTTCAAATGATTTCTCAAGCTTCTTCCAAGCCTCATGAGCACTTTCTAGATTCTTGATTTGCTCAAACACCTTCTCATCAAGTGCCTCATGAATGGCACTAAGAGCAATATCATTGTGTTGCAACTTCTCTTCTTCGGCCGCGGTGAGAGCTTCCTCATTTGCCACTTCAAACTTCTTGTCCACCACAAGCCACACCTTCCGGCTAATTGACTTGATATGAGCGGTCATCTTGACTTTCCAATAGCCATAGTTGCTGCCATCAAAATTGCGTGACTTCTTCATGTTGTTGATATGAGCCATGATCACATCGTAGGTTGTTAAGCCTCAAATCAATGGTGTACTAGCTCCAATACCACGTGAAAGGTCCTAGTCCAAGGCAGGGGGGTGAATAGCCTAATTTGAAAATCTAAAACAAACTCAACAACAAGTTAGATACACAAGAGGCGAAGCTAATGAAGCACTACCCTACTAGAGAAGCCAAGCCACCTAATAAGCAATTCTAGCCTAATAGCTCTAGAAACACAAATCCTACACAAGCTACTAAGGCAAAACACAACCTAATATCTCTACTAAGCAATAACTAGAGAGAGATAGAGAGATAGGAGGTGATTGATATACCGTCGAGGAGTGTAGGGGATGAACCAATCAAATGAATACCAATAAGATCAATCAATCACAAGAGACAAAGGTTGACACTTGATTTTCTCCCGAGGTTCACTAGTTTGCCAACTAGCTACGTCCCCGTTGTGGCAAGACACTCACTTGGAGGTTCACGTGATAATTGGCATCACACGCTAAACTCGTCACTGGGTGCCGCACAACCAACACAAGATGAGGCTATTGAAACGCCACGAGCAATCCACTAGAGTTACCTTTGCGATCTCCCGCGGGGAAGGCACAAGAACCCCTTACAATCACTTGTAGTCGACGAAGCACAATCACCAAGCTTCTCGAACCACCTCCGCTGCTCCAAACCATCTAGGTGATGGCAATCACCAAGAGTAACAAGAAATCCGCAGCGAAAACACCTCCCAAGTGCCACTAGAGGCAAGCTATATGCGAAATACACTTGGATCACTCAATCTCTTTTGGAATTTCACTAACCAAGCATGGAGATGAGTGTGAGGGAAAGTGCTCAGCTCTAGAGGGCCTCAAGATGATCAAATGTGCGAGAGAAATTGCCCCAAGCCGACCAACACATATTTATAGACCTCCCTCAAAGCCACTAGGCGTTAAGCTGATAAGTTGGTGACGGATGCTCTTCAAAGGTGCGACGGACTCTCTGACGCAGCGTCTGACGCTCTGTCAGAAAATAACCGTTGGGCTGGAGCGAGTGCGACAGACGCTCCATCGCCAGCGTCCGACGCTCAGCCCCTTAGCGTCTGGCACCCTGTCTGCGAGCTGCTCGTTGCAGAGCTCTCTGGAAGCCCGACGGACCCACCTCCATAAACCGACGGATGTTGACGGTCCTTAAGTATCAAATCCAACCATCAGCTAGACAAGGAAAAGGATCTATATGAAACCAACACTTAGAAATAGGGTTTATACTAATAGAATTCCACAAGTTTTGGTGAATGTCTATTTCTGCAGGGGACATTAGGAAATATGGATGAAAGTCCCACATGTCATGATTACATAGAGATAAACATCATCCGTAGAAACAAGAACACTCTAGACGAGTTAGGAAGGCGTGGAAAGGAACCAGAGGCCGAACGGGCCTGGGGGTAGGGCGCCCGCCCTAGGGCAAGGCCCAATAGGGTCTGCCTTGTGGGACCACCTCTCCACCGCCTTTGAGATCACATCTAAGCCCTCCATTTAGGTCGGTTTGAACCGATGATCGACGCTCATTTGAGGAGCCTATATAAGGAAGGCCCCCTGACCTAGAGGAGGAGAGCCTCTCTGACCTAATTCATTATTCATCATCTATCTCAAGAGGAGAAGCCCCTGATCAAGCCCTAGAGCCACCACATCAACTAGATCTCTAGTTTAGCATAGCTATATAGGATTAGAACTAGAAGGAGTCAGTCTTTGATTGGTTTCCGGATATGTCAAGAGGATTATTGGTAATTCTCTCCCTAGTTCTTCATTGTTCATCATGTGTTCTTCAGTATTATGAATATGACTTTTCTCTACTTCGTTATATTGTTTATGACTTTACTCTATTCGTTTATGTTCTTAGTTATATTGTTCTTAGTCTATTATGATTATATACTGGGCTTAGTTAGATCTGAATCATATCCATGTTTAGGTTCGTATAGCGTTTATCCACTAGTACTATGGGTAAATGATAGATATTGTATAGGCGTGGTGCCTAGACCGTATTTATCTACGATTGTACCCTACATTCCGGATCGTGAGGTAGATCGCGAGAGTGATAGTCCTGTTGAGTCCTTTGTAGTCCTCCCATTTGTAGGGCAGGCAGAGCAGTACTATTACGGGGAAGTGATTGCTATGTTCTTCATCTTCCTTAGTAATACTCACTACACATGAATATCTTTTATCTCGCCATGATTGCCAAGTGTAATTGCACTAATCATAGTATGCTAGACTGTATAGTTAAGAATGACTTAGGAAATATCTTTGTAGTTCGTCCTAATTCCATGCTAATGACTTGCTAGAATATCTATTGAGGTGCTTATCATTATCTTATGTGGCTACATATATGCTGATCAGTATTTATCTTTTGTCGCTATTCATTCATTATCTATATCTTATGTGACACTTATCTTGTACTGAGTGAGATAGATGAAAACTCTCCATTACACATGCAGTGATACTCATTAATCATTTTTACTCATTCCTCATTTATTCCTGAGCATTCCCTTCCTAGTGGTAAAAATATAAATAACGATACCTAGAATACTCCTGGTTAAAATGCTACATCGGTGTAATCTGTGCGCTTACAGAAACACATTTATTATTCATTATAAGAGCAAATGCATATTTCAATACTGCATCTCTCTGTCATGCTGGGGATGACAACCTAGCTTAAGTGACATGAAAGGTGGATAACCATTTTTGGCGCCGTTATCAGAAGTAGAATTTATTCTACTTTTGGTAATGACGTTAAGAAGTATCAACAAACATTTTTGGCGCCGTTGCCAGGGAAGGTTGATTAGCTATTAAAAGGAATAAATGAGTTATCACTTGCATCACTAATGTGATTGAGAAAACATCAATTCTCTACTCGTAGAACCTTACTCTTGATCTTTGCCTATTTTTCCTATCATCTTTATGCAGGGTAATGTATGAATAGATTTGATCTTCCAGACAATTTTGTTAAAAATCCTGAAGCATTAATCAAAAGGACAAAACCCAAGCTCAAGAAAGTAACAGAATCATCATCATCTCAGCTTGAAGCTTCACCCAATCAAGAAGATCATCGAAACATTGTTCGAGACTTGACACCAGAGTTCGAAGCCATGGCAGACAAGTCAATTCGTGAGTTCTCAGCCCCCACCATGGACAACATCCGCACTGGACCTGCTGCAAACATTGATCGGTCATTTGAGCTCAAGCCTGCGCTCATCAACATGGTGCAAGCAAGCCAGTTCTGTGGGAAAGCACATGAAGACGCTAGTGCTCATCTCCAACACTTCTTGGAGATTTGCAGCACATTTACTATCAAGGATATCCCCAAAGACGCCATACTACTTCGCCTTTTCCCATTCTCACTCTTGGGAAGAGCGAAGCAGTGGTTCTATGCAACCAAGGAGAAGAATACCACGTGGGCACTATGTTCCACCAACTTTCTAGCAAAGTTCTTTCCCATGGGGAAGACCAATGCTCTCTGTGGGAAGATTTCAAGTTTTCAGCAACAACATGACAAGTCCGTTCTAGAAGCATGGGAGCGCTTCCAAGATTACATCCTAGAATGTCCCCATCATGGAATGGATAATTGGTTACTTATGCAGACCTTCTATCATGGGCTCAGCAACAGCACTCGTGAGACCATGGATGCTGCTGCCGGAGGAGCATTCCTATCACTTATAATACCACAAGCTACATCTCTTGTGGAGAAGATGGCATCCAACCAAGGTTGGAGTGAAGAAAGAACTCAACCTCGCAAGAAAAGTGGAGGTATGCACCAGCTCAAAGAGGTAGACATGTTGTCACCAAAGCTAGACCTGCTCATGAAGAGGCTCGATAAGAAAGCTGGAGAGAAGAAAGAAGTTATGAACATCTACGACTCTCACATGACCTGTGAGGAGTGTGGAGACACTGGACACTTAGGCAACTATTGTCCAGAATTGCAAGAGGATGTGAACTACATCAACAACAACAACAACAACAACAACTACTACTACAACCGTCCTCAGCAAAATCAAGGTTGGAATCAACAACAACAAAGGCCTAACTACTCAGGTAATTATCAAGGTAATAATTCCTATAATAATCCTAGTTTTCCACCTTTGAGAGAGTTAGTGTCTAACCAAGGAAAGTTAATGGATAACATGTCTAAGAAATTAGCATTCAATGATAAAATACTAGAAACTATAAATAATAGAATGGATAACTTTTCTGTTGCCATCAAGAATCAAATTAGCTTTAATAAAATGATTGAATCTTAGCTAACCCAAATAGCTGTTGTTGTTCCTATCACTAACCCCGGTATTCCATCACAACCAGAAGGATTAGAATCTGCAAATCTTGTAGACATATTTGATGCAGGTGCTTATTGGAACAACCCCACCGAAGGGTGGTGTGGCAACTCTATGCCAACCAAGAAAGGAGACCCAGGACGACCCGTCATCCCAATCTCCATTGACACCATGGACTGTCCTGAAGCACTTTGCGACTTTGGTGCAAGCATCAATATTATGCCCAGGGTAATCTATGAGAAATTCTTCAATTATCCTTTTATCAGAAACAACCCTATGTTTGCAGCTTGCAGATCGGACACTATTCTACCCAAGAGGAATATTAAAAGATATCCGTGTCCGAATTGATACCTCATATGTCCCAGCGGACTTCATGGTGATAGAGACCGGTGTTTATGAGGAGTCACCCATCATCCTTGGGAGGCCACTCTTGAACACTGCCGGAGCTGTCATCTATGCTAGCACTGTCAAGATCAGTTTCTTCATCAAAGGGAAGAAGGAGACATTTACCTTCAAGAACAAAACCATACAAGCTCCTGAACAACCTCAAGATGAACCAAAGAAGAGAACCAATAAGAGGAACAAGCAGAACAAGCAGAAAAAGCAAAACAAGAACAAGAAGCAAGTACGGACAGAATCTGCGAAAATGGTCACGACACTCCACAACAATCAAGATCACCAAATCAGATCCCCTCATCTGATCAAGAAGGACGACCCAGGTGTCCCAACCATTGAATGCACAATAAACAGATGCTCATTCCAGAAAGCAATCTATGACACCGGATCGGGCGTCAACATTATGGCCAAGTTGACCTATGAGTTTCTGTACGGCACAATGCCTCTACATCCAACATACACTCAACTCCAGATGGCAGATCAGATATGCCACGTCGTTGAAGGCATAGCGAAAGATGTCCCCATCCAGATTGATGACCACTTCATCCCTACAGACTTCCTAGTCGTTGATATGGGAGAAGATGATTATGATCCACCTATCGTCCTTGGAAGGCCATTCCTAAGAACCACCAAAGCTATCATCTACATTGGAACAGGAGAAGTGCACCTACACTTCCCATCTAAGAAGGTACGACGTTACTTTAATGCTAACTACATTATTGAAGAATCTAAGCAGAATAGAACGAGAAGAAGACGTCGCTACCGCAACCAGAAGAAGCAGAACACCAAGGATGGATGGGCAACCTATAAAGGAGAAGTATCAAGATATGAAGAGAGATACCCCGAAGAAGAAGAGTCAATATATGCAACTCCACTCTCGAGGCCGAACACACCACCGACTCCAAGGTTGGGAAATGAAAGATCACTCTATAACTACCCTAGGCATGAGAGCGGAGAATCTTGTGAAGGAGAGGTATGTCCTTTCAATTGTAATAAGTATCCAGAAAAGAGAGCTTGTCCTCGGGAGGCTTCCACACCAACACAAGTGTGGAGACAAAAAGAAATCATACCAGAAGAAGAAGCGTAGCCGGTGGTGCTAGCTACACCATCCATTGAGCCCCAGAAAAACTAAGGACGTGAGGAGTCCTGTTCGGAGGACTTAAACCACCGAACGCTGTGCCAAGAGGTAACACTTGGTAGTTATCTTTTCCTTTAATTATTTACTTTTTCAAATTAGTTAATCATGTCTACACCATCTTAAAAAGAAAATAAAAATGTTTAAAACTTCTAAGCCCCATGTGAATAGACTCGTGGCATAAAACCCATAAGTGTACTCACTGTGGTGGCATAAAAATAAAATAAATGTGTTTTGTCTTATAAAATAAAAATATATAAATAGTGAGATTAAGATCCTATATAATAATATCATCCATTAGAGGAAGCTCAACATGATCAAAGTTAGAAGATTTATGACTAACACTTAATCAGTTCCATGAGCTTTGTTGTCTATTTGAGCTTTCACAGAATTCAAGGATCAACGGAGAACAGTAACCAGAGGACACCTCTGCTACCGCTCCACTACATCAGAAGAAATTACGTCAAAATCAAACTTGGGGGAGAGCACCCCCACGTTCCACTACATCAGAAGAAATTACGTCAAAATCCAGCTTGGGGGAGAGCACCCCCGCATACTCAGCTAAGTATTACTACCTATCAGTTTTTATATCTATACTTTGATAAAAATAAAAAGATACATAATTATAGAAACCCAAAAAATATTTTCCCGCTTATATATATGTGTGTGTTTTTTATTAGTTAAGAGTTTGCTAATAAATAATAGAAGAGAATAAAATAAAATAGCTATGCTAAAATGAATCCCAATGATAAACTCTTAACATGGAAATGATGAATAGTTGCTCTGCCGTAATTCCTTTCAAGTACCTAGTTTTCAAATTTGATCTCTCTCAAGTTTAGGCATAATTCTTATGATTTGAAATTTGCTCTGAACCTAAAACTTATGGGAGGAAGTACCTGATCTAAGCCTAAGTCGTTGATGGATATGATATGGAAAGGTTTGAGTTGCTATTTATCTGTTCCTAGAGATACTAAAATTCTGGAGAATTTTATCTTTTGAAAACTTTAAAAACACTACATGATGAGTTCCTGTATGACGAGAGTTTAAATTCCTACCATAGCCTTATATACATGCTTACTAGATTAGGAAACCACACCTTTTTACATACTGCTTATGAGCATTGAGTGTGGTCAAGCTGTGCGACCCTCGGGAACTAGTCATGCGGTTTGAATCAAGATTCACACACACCCACATACGCTACTTCTATCCTAGAAGTATGCATCCATATACCTTCCATCCACATAAGCTGCTTCTATCCCAGAAGTACTCATCCACATATATCCACTCATTCCCATCTCCAGATCCACCCACCAAAAAAAACATTCTACTCCTAATCCGGGAGAGAATAGAAACACATAAATATTCTCCTATTCCTGTTTTATCCCAGTGAAATAAAGGCTCCAGTCATCGGTCGCTTTATAGCTCTACAAGGATGAGTGCTCTTAAAAAAGAAAAAAAAGAAAAAGAGAGACGAGGAAATAAAAATGGGCAAGTGCCCGCCAACCTCGAAAAAAAAGAATATATATATATATATATTATCGAGCATCTCATCCCCTTCGAAAGGTTTCGAATGCAAGAAAGGTATATCCATCAAAAAGGAGCAAAAGTAGAATTAGACTTTCAGCTCTGCTATCACCATCACCATCATCATCACACACCATTCATTCGCCACACATGCACATCTTGATTTGACTTATTGACCTGTTCCTTTGGATCCACGGTTTGACTATGCAATATATGTCTTGTAAGTATGTATACGCTATCTCCCACCTATGAGCTCCAGATATTAGCCTATTAGAAGTAGGGTGAGAGAGGGAAGGCAATACCACAAGGCCTTATACCACAAATACCACATATTTGAGAGAAAGGCATACACCATCAATGCCTTGGTGAGGATCTAGAAATACCACAAAGGAGCGACTGAGAGAGTCATACAAGGAATCTCTGAGTTTTATTTTGAAAATCTCTAAAAACTCCGGAGCTATAGATGATCAAAGAGCAAGATACATGGTGCTTGACTGGACCGTTCTGTCTTTCAACTACCCAAGACACAGGTGGCGGTTACAAGCCCCATGGTGGAAGGTAAAATGAGTAAGTTTTTTATCTTAATAGTTGATCTAACCTGGAGACGAGATCTTATTTGAAAACATGTGTACCTATAAGGCGTGAAAGCATTGCAGCAACTCCTGATCCATCACTGAGTCTATCTTTGCTCAGGGACGAGCAAAAGGTAAGCTTGGGGGAGCTTGTTGACGGTCCTTAAGTATCAAATCCAACCGTCAACTAGACAAGGAAAAGGATCTATATGAAACCAACACTTAGAAATAGGGTTTATACTAACAAAATTCCATGAGTTTTGGTGAATGTCTATTTCTGCAGGGGATATTAGGAAATATGGAGGAAAGGCCCACATGTCATGATTACATAGAGATAAACATCATCCGTAGAAACAAGAACACTCTAGAAGAGTCAAGAAGGCGCGGGAAGGAACCAGAGGCCGAGCGGGCCCAAGGGCAGGGCGCCCGCCCTACCCCTTGGGGCGGCCGCCCTAGGCAAGGCCCAATAGGGTCTGCCTTATGGGACCACCCATCCACCGCCTTTGAGATCACATCTAAGCCCTCCATTAAGGTCGGTTTGATCCGACGACCGACGTTCATTTGAGGAGCCTATATAAGGAAGGCCCCCTGACCCAGAGGAGGAGAGCCTCTCTGACCTAATTCATTATTCATCATCTATCTCAAGAGGAGAAGCCCCTGATCAAGCCCTAGAGCCACCACATCAACTAGATCTCTAGTTTAGCATATCTATATAGGATTAGAACTAGAAGGAGTCAATCTTCGATTGGTTTCCGGATCTGTCAAGAGGATTATTGGTAATTCTCTCCCTAGTTCTTCATTGTTCATCATGTGTTCTTCAGTATTATGAATATGACTTTGCTCTACTTCGTTATATTGTTTATGACTTTACTCTATTCGTTTATGTTCTTAGTTATATTGTTCTTAGTCTATTATGATTATATACTTGGCTTAGTTAGATCTGAATCATATCCATGTTTAGGATCGTATAACGTTTATTCACCAGTACTATGGGTAAATGATAGATATTATGTAGGCGTGGTGCCTAGACCGTATTTATCTGCGATTGTACCCTACATTCCGGATCATGCGGTAGATCGCGGGAGTGACAGTCCTGTTGAGTCCTTTGTAGTCCTCCTCCTGTTTGTAGGGCAGGCAAAGCAGTACTATTACGGGGAAGTGATTGCTATGTTCTTCATCTTCCTTAGTAATACTCACTATACATGAATATCTCTTATCTCGCCATGATTGCCAAGTGTAATTGCACTAATCATAGTATGCTAGACTGTATAGTTAAGAATGACTTAGGAAATATCTTTGTAGTTCGTCCTAATTCCATGCTAATGACTTGCTAGAATATCTGTTGAGGTGCTTATCATTATCTTATGTGGCTACATATATGCTGATCAATATTTATCTTTTGTCGCTATTCATCTATTATCTATATCTTATGTGACACTTATCTTGTACTGAGTGAGATAGATGAAAACTCTCCATTACACATGCAGTGATACTCATTAATCATCTTTACTCATTCCTAATTTATTCCCGAGCATTCCCTTCCCAGTGATAAAAATATAAATAACGATACCTGGAATACTCCTGGTTAAAATTCTACATCGGTATAATATATGCGCTCGCAGAAACACATTTATTATTTATTAGAAGAGCAAATGCATATTTCAATACCGCATCTCTCTGTCATGCTAGGGATGACAACCTAGCTTAAGTGACTTGAAAGGTGGATAACCATTTTTGGCGCCGTTATCAGAAGTAGAATTTATTCTACTTTTGGTAATGACGTTAAGAAGTATCAACAACGGACAACGTCCATCGCGTGTCAAAGAATTCCTGGAACTTACGGTACGGCCGACGGGCGCTCGGGGTCAGAGTTCCAGCGTCCAACGCAATCGTCCATTGCGACGGACAGCGTCCGACGCCTGATCTTCAGCGTCCGACGCCTATTCTTGTCCAAATCTTGTTGCTTCCTTTTCCATTCTTGCTCCGAGGTGCCAAGCACTCAGAATCCACTTTAGTGAGCAGGTCTTGGCATGTTTTACTTACCAATTAGGCAGGGTGTATGTCACTAGGTTCTAAATGCAAATGCAATATAGATAACACCTAGTGGCACTTGACAAATCGCAATCACTTTTGCATTTCCCCTCTTAATAGTATGGTTGTCTATCCTAAATGTGATCACACCCACTTGGTCTCTTGACCACCAAGAGAAAAGCCCTAGCTTATACCTTTGCCTTGATTAGCTTTAGGGTCTTCACACTTTCCTTCTTCTCCAAGTGTGAGCTTTAGCTTGCTTCCACCTAGCTTCAATCCTCCACCACTTGCCATTCTTACTTTCTCTTAGTGTACTAAACCTACTCAAACACTTAGAGCTGGGTTAGTACTTAGGTTTCATCAATTACCAAAATCACCATGGAGTCTTCAGTGAGAAGCACCGCACCGCCGTGCCGCCATCACCGCCATCGAGCATGCTCCGGTGAGAATGGGGTACACCTGAGCACTTGGGTAGATGCGGGGGGTGTCGGGAATCACGTTAGTGGTGTTGGTTCGGCCGGAGACCTCGCCGCCGCTGAGATGCCGACGGTCGAACATCTCCCTTGCACATTGTCGTTGGGGAAGAAGCCTAACGTGTGGGTCCCGCATGTGAGCGAATGTGCTATGTTGTTTATTTGTTTTGTTTTGCAGTTCTGAAGGTGAACTTTGGAAATTCATAGCTAAATAAATAAAAATACCAATAATGTAAGATAAATTTTGTTAGCTTTTTTATGAAATCCTCTATCTATGAAAAATATAAAATGACATGTTTTAACTGTTCTTGTATGTTCATAAATTCAAAATGGCAGCATACTTTATATGTCTAGTTTATCTTGTTTAATCCATACCTAAAGTTTGGTATGTGCTAAAAATGTGATTTCAGCTGTATTAAACTTTTTTTAGCATGTACTTTCCATGAAAATTATTTAAGTATCAGTAAGCTCAATTTGAATTGAATGGTATAGTTAAATTGGATAAATGCCTAATTATTGAAATGCAGCCTAGTACTATTTGTCAATTGAAATTTATGCATGTGCTGTGCTTGATAAATTTTTTACAAGTAATACTTGCTTAATGTGAGCTAAGAAAAATATGAAATTTGTTGTTTCACACTTTTCAAATTGTTTTAAGGTTTTATGTATAAAACATGTTTGTTTTCTCACCACCAGAATAATGGTAGTCTTATTAACCACTTTATAAAGATGTTTTCTGGTAATGAAGTGAATAACAAAATGGTAGATAATTATATAAACTTTCTTGTCTAATTTTATCCTGATTTTTGGAGCTATGGTTGAAGCTATACAACTGTTTCTAAGTGACTACTCGAATCTGTTAAGACAGCAGGAACATGTTTAATTGTTTGCTTAGTTTCACCTATTTTTAAATGGTTTTAGCAATAGCTATGAATACCAATGTTGTAGATAACTTATTGATCTACCTTATGTTAATTTTGTACAGCTATAATCTGTTTAGTTTGAGTAGTATGCACTTTACAAGTTAAGTAACAAATCTGTGTTTTTCCTATTTTCACCAAACAGTTTTGCTTAGAGAGCTTGTTAGGCTAATTTAAGTTTGGTTTGAGCTGGAGAATGTATTGAATGTTTTGTAGATAATTTCTTAAGATTTCCAGAAAGTAAAAGTTTGTAATTTTTAGTCTTGTGTAGCTCCTGCTGTGATGTTTTCTTTCAGCTGCTGTTTGGAGTGTTATGTTGGAATGTGTTGCATAAGTTTAGTAATGGAACTTAAGTGTTTGCTTAAGCAAATAACCTGATGTTAAATATGGTTAGTTTCAGGTGTTAGAAAGCTAACTGAGGATGAAAAGCTTTACCTAAGGTTGTTAAAAAAGGTAAGTGTTAGCTTCTCTACAGGAGAAGAAATATGCACCTACTCGGTGAACGAAATAAAATGTTGCATAATACATTCATCTTAAACATCCATTCATGTGCATGGGCATGTCTTGTTATCATGTATGACCTATCTAACATATACCTTGAATCATCATGCATGTATACATGCATACAAGATCACCGGAGGGAGTAACTCTATTGGAGTTTGGGGAGATAGGAGGAGTCCCACAGGAGATTCAGGCTTCCGAGGATCCCGAAGGAGGAGAACAGGTCCCTGAGCTTCCTGAGTGCCCCAACCACACCAGCCCTCCACCTTTGTGAAAGGCAAGCTCCGGAGCATTAAACACCTATCTTACTCTATTTCAAGTACTTTACTTCCAATACTATCACTTGTATGTGCATTAAGTTAGTAGGAGTTGAATGAAACCCTTGCTGCATAATATTTTCCTTGTCCAACAAAGAACCTTGTAGGCCTAGGATCGAAACATATGCTTAGCCCTGCTTAGATAGGTAGAGTGGGTGGTCTGCTATCACCCACGATGATAGGTTGACACTAGTCACGGTTGGCTATATTTGCTATCGTGGAAAATAACCCTGTGGAAGTAATAAATCGAGACCGGGCGGACAAGGTGCGTGTGAGCCACTTGACTTGGAGGTCTTGTGAGCGGGTTCTCTCCACCTATGTCGTTAGGCACTGGACCGTGGTTGGACATCTGCCGAGGTTGAACGGATGTCTCTTTCATAGCTGGCTGAATAACTCGTTTCGACCGTAAAACCTAACTTTGTAGTTCAGGCCAGAATCTCCCCCTGCTTGGGTCATGAAGACCGCGAGCGATTTTCTAGACCGTGGGAAAGTATACTAAACGTCCTAGCCTTGTGCTAAGGGCAGGCACTGCTTGAACGACCTGGCTACCGTGAGTCGCTACTTATGCCTGCACCCGAGAGACCCGCGGCGACACCCGAGCTATACTGAAGGTAACCCGTCAAAGTCATCCCAACTGGGGAGGCTTGGGTGTGATTGAGGAATAAACTTCCAACTGGATAGGAATTCGATTCGACACGTCAGTGAGAAACTTGAAAGATCTTCCTCCCACTATAGAAACTTGAACTCTAATAAGTAACCGAAAGATGGTTATATGATTTACATGCCAAACATGATATGGTTACTATTGTAATGTTAAATCAGTGATTGCTCTAGATCAGGTGCTAATCTAGAATTGGTAAATGCCACTAATCCTGATGCTCAAAGATGTTTTCAAATCTTTAAGGACTAGGGTAAGTTAGTAGTGCTCTTTTATGCAAAAGTTATGATGTCTCATGAGATCCACCTGATAAGCCTTGCATACCCCTTGAGTGTCACATTTATGTATGTATCTCTCTGTCGGGTAAGTCTAGCTGAGTATAATTGAGTACTCAGGGTTTCTTGACCCTTGTTGCAGATGGTATGGTCTATTCTACTATTTGCCAGGCCTATCTATACCCTGCCTGTGATGATGAGTGAAGACCATGGGCAATGGTGGCTTCTAACGTCTCTCCTTGTTGCTTTTGATGGCACTGTACTAAGCATGGCAATGTACTTGGTTTAAACAGTTTGCAAATGAGTTGTTTCGAAATAAGACTTTCACTAATTTTATTTGAACTCGGTGTTGTAATAACACTTAGTTAAACTCTGATGTAATATGATTTCGTTTTGAACTTATCACTGTGAGCATGTGGTTACTAAATCATGTACGATCTAGGTTGTAACGAATTGTGGTTTGAAATTCTTCAAGATTTCTAGGACTACCGGGCTTATATGGGCTCTAGTGTGACAGTGTGACCATAAAAATGGTAACCATTATACTAGTGCTCTTATAGGTTGGGCGGTTCCATGACAGCAACACAAGTGCGTCCAATTGGCTATTAATTGGCCTTCAACCAGTGACATTGGCTCATCACCGCTCATAGCCATAGTGGCCCCTTCATTTGCTCCTGTATGATCTTTCTCCTTTGAGACCCTACTCGGGTGCTAGAAGAATGTTTGTAATGAGGTGATTATATCACTACACCAGAAAAGACATTCATTGTTGGTAGCCTTGAAACCATTGGCGGTTTGTGGCTTCAACTCATAGTGATAAGCTATCACCATATATAGGTTGAAATCAAAAGCTAGCAATAATAGGATGATGTTTTGCACAAAATCATAACCTTTTCATATGAGGTCGGATCAAGACAAAATTTATTCCAAAATTGTTGAGTTTAATAGATCTAAAAATTTGTAGTTAACAACTCTTTTAATTCGAGATGATTTACAATGTCCAAATACTTATTTGATTGGATTTAAGATGGTTAACAATGTCGAATGGAGATATCACATCAAAGTTATAGTACTGGATGAGATCAATAAGTTTGCAGTTAATAACCTAATTTCCTTTGAGATCATTTAGAGTATCAAAATATACAATATAAGATTCAAAATTGTGTAGTTAAACAAAAAGCATCAGTTGTATAGTCATGAGTGTCATGTAGCTCAAGTAGTATGGACCCTTGAGACAAGATGAATATTGAGCTCTTGAGTTTGAATCAATTGAAATTGTGTAGTTAAATGAATAGCATCAGATAACACATATGTTTTCTATTTTTGCCACTTACAGCTACTAGATATATTATAATGTGTTTGTAGACTTCGATGCTAACATTGATCTAGTACAAAAAGGTTATACCTCTTTTTTTTGAAAAGGTTTATGTTATCATATATGTAACTTTATTCTAAGGCCTTTGTTATCATATGTTTTATGTACCCTAAATATTTGGAGTTCATATATGCTTTTTTCTATAATTATTTGGAATGATTCACTACTTTTTATAGTTCACTACTACAGAAACGACAATCACTGCCGGCCCATCACTGCCGGTTTTGTTTGGGCCGGCAGTGATGCCCCTTCACTGCCGGTTCTTCCTCTGACAGGCCCCCAATTATTGGGGGCAGGGGCTGAACCGGTAGTGATGTGGTGTTTCACTGCCGGTCCGTGGACAAAACCGGCAGTGATGTTGTGTATAGTGTAAACCTTCGATCTCCTCCCTCCCTCCTCTGCCCAATAGTACAGAACAGTGCGTGAGGAGCTCTCTCTCTCCATTGTTGCGGCTGGTGGATTTCTTGATCTCCATTTTTGGCTCCTCTTCACTCTTGGATCCTCATATCTTCTTGCTCTTGGTTAGTAACAAGCATAATTCTTTAGAATTGTTGGTTTACATTGTCTCAATTTGTGTTAGAGCTATGCTAGTTTTCATGATCAAGAACAGGGATGTTGCAATTTGTGTCAATTTTTTGTAGCTTTTAGGTCCAAAATTATTTAGAAAAATTGTAGCACTTTGTTTTTATTGGGTAATTATTGTATAATCATTGAGTAGCTAGGTTCGAAAGATTCGTCTCGAAAATTATGGATAAAAATTGTAATTAGTTATATTTATTATTTACATTTAATACTCAATACATGCATGAAAGATTTGATGGGATGTGGAATAGATTCGGTATTTATTACTTAGATTTAATACTCCATGCATGTATTTAATACTTACATTTAATACTCCATGCTTCCATTGTTATCTATTTGTTCTCTTTATTTTTATAGCGTGATCAAATTCAAATTATATCGAAGAATATTGTTCAAAAATGTTTCTATTAATATGTTCCTATGTTTCCTCTGCTCTGCCCATCTTATTTTATCAGTGCAAACATGGCTCGAGGGTGGATGTACGATCTGTCACATACAGACCCACGGTACTTGACGGGCATCGACGATTTCATCAAGCGAGCTAGAGTCAATGCTGGGGACTCACATCTTGTATTATGTCCATGCAAAGACTGCAAGAATACGAGAAAATGGGGCGACGTGGAGCATATACGTTTGCACTTGATCACAAGGGGGTTCATGAGAAACTACACGATTTGGACTTTGCATGGGGAGGTTGGTCAAAATGTTAATGATGATGTGCTCATGCCTAGTGTAGCATTATTGCCTGTTCATGATTACACAGAAGATGTGCCTACCAATGATGATGTGTTTGTGAATACATTAGCTGACGACACTGAGGAAAATGATGGTATTTCACAGCTTCTACATGATGTGCATGGGGGATTCCTTAGTGCTTCACAGTTGAAAAAACTGGAGATGATGAGAAAGGATGCAAAAACACCATTGTTTCCGGGATACCCAATAAGCAAACTGGAAGCCAACATCATGCTATTGGAGTTCAAATCAACGAATGGGTTGAGTGATAAAGGTTTCGATAACTTGTTAGTTATACTACATAAACTGTTCCCGGAGGCCGAGTTAGCAGAAAAGACTTACCTTGCGAAGCAAATGATTTGCCCAATTGGCCTCGAGGTTGAGAAAATCCACGCGTGTTCCAACGACTGCATATTATACCGTGGAGAGAAATACAAAGACTTGGATGCATGTCCCAAGTGTAAAACTCCCCGATACAAGCAAGGACCATCAAATGATGGAAGCAAGACCAGAGGAGGGCTAGTAAAGTCCATGTGGTATTTTCCTATAGCTTCACGAGTGCATAGGTTGTTTGCAAATGAGAAGTCAACCAAGTTGTTGCGTTGGCACGACGAAGAGCGAAAGAAAGATTCAATGATGAGACACCCCGCCGATGGGTCAGACTGGAGGACTATCAACACTATGTTCTATAAGAACATCGGTGGAGAGGTAAGACATCTGTGGTTTGCTTTGAGCACGGATGGGATGAACCCGTTTGACCAGGTGAGAACCAATCATAGCACTTGGCCAGTGACGCTATGTACATACAACCTTCCACCCTGGCTTTGTATGAAACGGTCATACGTCCAGATGCCATTACTAATGATATTGATGTGCTTCTAGAACCAGTGATCGATGAACTACTACAGATGTGGGAGACGGGTGTGAAGGATGTTTGGGATGAGTACAAGAAAGAACATGTCACGGTAAAGGCTGTACTTATCGCTACAATCACCGACCTACCAGGGCGAGGTTCCTTGTCTGGAGAGAAGACAAAAGGATACACTGGGTGTGTCGAGTGCTTGGACGAGACTGATGCTACACATCTACCAGAAAACAGGAAGATGGTCTACATGGGACACCGTAGGTTCCTACGTCGTGATCACCCTTACCGTAGGAATACAAAAGATTTTAATGGGACTACTGAGAAACGTGGACCTCCAAAGTATCGAGACGGTAAACAACTGCTTCAACAATTAAGCAAACTCACAAATGTTGTCCTTGGGAAGGGGGACGGGGCAGTAGCAGAGCCAACCGATAGTATCTGGAAGAAAAAAATCAATCTTCTGGAAACTACCTTACTGGCAACTTTTGAGTGTACGTCACTGTCTTGATCCAATGCACATAACTAAAAATGTGTGCGGTAACACACTTAACACGTTGATGAACACCGGGGGAACAAGCAAGGATTCTCTCACGACACGCTTGGACATGCAACATCTAGGCCTCAGGAAGGAGTTGCACCCAGTAACTCTTGAGAATGGTCACTTGAAACTTCCGGTGGCATCATGGACACTGAAAAAGGAGGAAAAAGAAATGCTTATTTCTTTATTCAACGATCTCAAAGTACCGAGTGGCTACTGTGGGAACCCGAAAAGGCTAGTTAACATGAGAGAACTTAAGTTTAACTATGGTTCTATGAAGGCCCATGACTGTCATGTCATAATGACTCAGCTGCTCCCAGTTGCCCTACGAGGTATCCTCCCTGACAAGGTCCGCGCTCCAATCATAAAAGTTGTGTTTGTTCTTCAACGCGATCTCTAAAAAGGTCATTGAAGTGGGCAGGTTAGACCACCTGAAGTAGGAGATAGCCGAGATTATATGCAGGCTTGAGATGCATTTCCCACCGACTTACTTCGACATTTCAGTGCATCTACTTGTTCATCTTGTGGATCAAATAAAAGCCCTTGGCCCAATGTACCTACACCAGATGTTTCCTTTCGAGAGGCTAATGAAAGTTTTTCAAGCGGTATGTTAGGAATAAATTCAGACCAGAAGGGAGCATGGTAGAAGGATGGTCAACAAGGAGGCTATTGAGTTCTCCACATATTATCTGGACATCAAGCGGGTTGGAGTTCCAGTATCTCATCACGATGGAAGACTAGGGGGCAAAGGAACAATAGGTGAGAAAGCTGTCAAAATGGACGAAGTCGTCTCCTTCAGACAAGCACACTTCATTGTTCTCCGGCAGGGCGACGGTGTGATGGCATACATTGATGAGCACAAGCAATTTCTGCAAATTAAGCACATAGGGAGGTCACAGGCTTGGCTTGAGAAAAAACATAAGGAGGAATTCGGTGACTGGTTTTGATGCCAAAGGCTAGGAAAGGTGACGGGATGTCAGCTAGATCTCTTAGCCCCTAGACCTTAGACTACACTAATGAAGTATCAAGGATATCAAATAAATGGTTTTACATTTAACACAAAAAAACAGGACGGAAAGAGCACGAACCAAAACAGTGGTGTTCGTTTCGACGCCCACGATGAGTACGGCACAGTGGTGGCAACATACTATGGTTTCATAGATGAGATATGGGAGCTAGACTATGGACATTAGTTGAAAGTTGCTCTTTTCCATTGTCTGTGGGTCCGGCTGAATGAAATCAACACCAACAAGGATGGGTTCACTACCGTTGATCTATCCAAGACCGCATACAGAGATGACCCCTTCGTCCTTGCAAAGGATGTTTTGCAAATCTTCTATGCAAGGGATAACAATACAAATGGAAGACGACATGTAGTATTGCAAGGCAAAAGGAAGATTGTAGGTGTCGACGGAGTGACAGACAAAGAAGAGTACAAAGGTTATGAAGAAATGGCTCCTTTTGGGGCGGACGTTACCCTACATGTCCTTGAAGAGGGTGACGAACCTGCTTACCTCCGGAGTGATCATGATGAGGCCATCATCGTGCTTGCACCGTGAATTGTTAGAGTATCATAAACTATGTAATCCTTAATGAAATGTTGTTTTAGTAATTTGAGATCATATGGAGTTCTAGAGATTGTTGAGTTGTACCACGTTGTTGATTGATGTATGCCATGTCAAAAGGAATTCCAAAACTATAAAGAATTAGACCTTGAGTGTATAAGCAATAATGTAGAGCTCCTCAAAACTAGCAAAAGCTATGTTGGAAGATTTTCAACTTCTATTCAAATTTTTGGAGTAATTACAAAGGGGGTATTTGAATTTTAAACCCTTATTCAAATTCAAAATGGAATTTAAAAACTATAAAGAATTAGACCTTGAGTGTATAAGCAATAATGTAGAGCTCCTCAAAACTAGCAAAAGCTATGTTGGAAGATTTTCATCTTCTATTCAAATTTTTGGAATAATTACAAAGGGGGTAATTGAATTTTAAACCCTTATTCAAATTCAAAATGAAATTCAAAAACTATAAAGAATTTGAATATGCTCCTTCAGCAAAAGTTGTAGAGAATTAAAAATTATGCAACTTCTATGTTTAGAGTTTTTCAAGTTTTAGTCAAAAATCAGGAGTAATTTGAATTCTAAAGCAAAGGGAAAATTTTTTAAAAAATAAAAATCACTGCCGGTTTGTAAGGAACCGGCAGTGATGTCCCCTATCACTGCCGGTTTGTAATAAGAACCGGCAGTGACGACCCCCCTATCAGTGCCGGTTCAGAGAACCGACACTAATAGGGAGGGTCATCACTGCTGGTTCTTATTACAAACCGGCAGTGATAGGGGACATCACTGCCGGTTTTCTGAACCGGCACTGATAGGGGGGTCATCATTGTCGGTTCTTATTACAAACCGGCAGTGATAGGGGACATCACTGCCGGTTTGTAATAAGAACCTGTAGTGATGAGGCCGACTATATAACGAACTCGCGCGCGTCCAAAATTTCCAGACGCGCGCCAGTTCGACACTTAGCCATTTCTGCTCGACGCCGCCCGAGCTCGCCACTGCACGCCGCCGCCGCCCCCTCGACCTCAATGACCTCGACGCTGTGAGGAGCTCCCGCCACTGCACGCCGCCGTCGTTGCACGCCGCCGCCACTGCCTGCCGCCGCCGCACGCTCTGCTCGACGCCGGCCAGCGACCTCGCCCGCGACGGCACCCAGGACCTCCACCGCGACGGCCAGCGACCTCGCCAGCTACCTCGCCGACACCTAGGAGCTCGGAATCCGGCTCCCGACAACCGACGGTGAGCTCTAACCGCCATGCAACCAAGGTGTTCGAGGGAATGCCACAGTGGACTGCTAGCTTCAAAGGAGAAGGAGGGAGAGGGAGGAAGGAGGAAGACGGAGGGAGATGGAGGAAGGAGGGAGAGGGATGAAGGAGGGAGAAGGAGATAGAGAGAGATAAATTAGAGAGATAGATTAGAGAGATAGCTTAGATATATAGCTTAGATATATAGCTTAGATAGCTTAGATAGCTAGCTAGCTTAGATAGCTTAGATAGAGATAGAGAAAGAGAGAGAGATAGAGAAAGAGATAGGTAGAGATTAGAGATAGATTCATATTGATAGAGACATAGGTAGTGATTAGAGAGAGATAGAGAGATAGAGAAAGAGAGAGAGATAGAGAAAGAGAGGTAGAGATTAGAGATAGATTCATATTGATAGAGACATAGGTAGTGATTAGAGAGAGATAGAGAGATAGAGAAAGAGAGAGATATATAGATAGACTTGTATGTCATCCTTGTATCCTTGTATATATATCATGATTCAATTTTTTATGGATAGAGAGATGCATGACTTATAAATAGATTCACTTATGATAGAGAGATAGAGAGAGATATATAGAGATATAGAGATGTATAACATGACTTTGCACATTTCATATAATATATATACATGACTTTAGAAAGATAGATAGAGAAAGATGCTTGAGTCTATCTATCTACCCATGAGCTATCTATAGACTTATCTATATACTTGTATAGCATGACTTATCTATAGACTTGTACAGCATGCTTGAGAGATAGAGAAAGAGATATAGATGTATAAATGTCATATATGCTTGTATATATGGCATCATCTTATGCTTGTATATATGGATTTTCTTATGCCAGAAACATGACAATTAAGCGCCGATTCACCACCCGTCGCCCTGCGACCGAAGCCGATGACCAAGGAACTAGTGGTGGCGGTGCTGAACGTGACCAAGGAGCCGATGACAACCAGCAAGGGGATCAAAGACCTTGGAGCCCTAGCCATATGCTAAACCTAGAAGAGGGCCAAGGAGACGAGGTAATAACTTAGGTCATACCTAAAACACGGTAGATATAGCCATAAAAGTTTGATGGGGACTTATTTATAAATTTTGAAGCAGGTTCCGCCGAAAGGTACAAGTACTGGTGAGAGTTTCAGAAGGACTAAGCGTGGTGCAACAAAGCTCCCTCAGACAACTAGACACTAGCACATCTCTCAGTTCGATCAACTAGGGGAGCCGGTGGAGCCACTTAAAGCATTGGGCCCATACAAGAGTACCATCGGGGCACTTGTAAGGGTCTTCATCCCGATCAAATATAGGAAGTGGAATGGAAGTGAGCAAGACCCGTGGAGGGTTCCAGAAGTTGAGAAGGAACTAATTTGGAACAAGCTCAGAGGGTATTTCACTTTCCCTAATGATTGTGATGAAGCGACAGTCAAGAAGAGGGCCAAGGAAATCATGGGTCACTCCTTCAAGAATTTCAAGGGAAAGTTGCACAAGCTCATCAAGGAGGAAAAAAAACCGAATTTTGCGGGAGGTGAATCCAGCAAGCAGAGGGACTTCTGGGAGGAGTTCAAGGCTTACAAGCTATCCGATGAGGCCAAGGCATCAAGCGAAAGAAACAAAGCAAACTCGCTTAGGTCAAATAATCCTCACCGCCTAGGTTCACGTGGGTACGTAAGGAAGATTCCGGATTGGGATGCCCAAGTCGAAGCACTAGAGCAGAGCGGCGTTATGCCTTAGACAAGCGATTGGCAGCCCAGATCAGTGAACTACCTACTCGCAAGGGGGGCACAATACAATCCTGACGGGATCCTTTCCGCCAGGGCTGAACCCGTCACCGATCTCCTCCAGAAGATTTCCACGATCACTGAGGAAGTGCATAGAGGGGCCCGCAGGTCAGATAGAGAAAATGACGGGCTCATGCAAGCACTTGGAAACAAGGAGCACCCCGGTCGCACTAGAGGAGCCGGGGTAATTCCTTAGGAGAAAGCATTTGAAAGTGAATCCGCTTCCTATAGGAGCCGGGCAAGGGCTAGAACGCAAAGAGAAGAGGAGTTCCAAAGGATGCGACAGGAGCTAGAACAGAGCATTGAAGCACGGATAGCTGCTCAAGTGGCGAGCGCTATGCAAACCATGTGTTCGATTCAAGGGCCGCATGCAATCCCGGCTTTGAATAGCCTAGTGCCTGGCAAGGGCCGCAGTAGCTGTGGCTCAACCCCTATGCCTGACGATGAAGAGGTCAATGCTCCTCATCCGGTGGACGACATCAAAGAACCTGTAAATGTCAGGTTGTACATCCGACAGCAGTGGACCAAAGATAAGGTGGCGGTCGGACAAGCATTTCCTAGAGGAGAGAACATCATTGGATAAGAAGTACAATGAGATACATATTGATTTCCCAGTGGAGGAAGATAGGCCGCGTCTAGTTCACAACTTGGGCCCTCATGTCGCCTGGCGCAAACGCTTCATCAAGCTAGATAACCAGCCATCTTCGGATGATGATGATGACAGTGAATCATCCCAGTCGCCTCCGCCAAGAGGTTTCTCTCCTCGTCAAGATCCACCGACACCTCCTCCACCGCCAAAGGAGAAGACTCCTTCTACACCGCCAAAGGAGAAGACTCCTCCTCCTCCTCCTCCTCCTCCTCCACCAGCTTCAAAGTCCCCAGGACTGGGATCTCAACGGCCTAGCTCTAGATCAGGTTCGACTTCGCAACAGAGGAGGTCATTAGCTTCAGTTGATAAAGATCCCAAGATGACTAGTAAAAGGCGGCAACTAGTGCTGACTAAGGACGATATTCTATGAGCTCAGATTGCAGAAAAGGCCGTCAAACTTGCCTTGTATGAACGATTGGCTTATATACCTGAGAAACAGAGCCAATTTGAAAGGCAAAGCAAAAATCCGGGTAACCAAGAAAGAGCTAGAGAAATACACACCTTTCAGCAGCTAGAGATACAAAACTTGGCCGCGGACCTGAATATAAGCATGGAGGATGCCGAGAATCTCTATTTTGAAAAAACCAATTTTGAAAAGGCCAAAGTTGCATACAAGTTTGAACTAGGCAAGCCTATGGTCGCCAGCCAAGAAGAGTATAGAAATTTGCCAACAAACATGCGACAGTTGCATGATTATTACATCATAGATAGTAACAACAACAAACACAAGAATGCAACCTTTGAAGTATGCATCCCTCCATGTTTTATTTTTAATCATCCTGAAGAAGTTGTGCATACTATTCATTATGAAGACCTCTTTCAACTCTTTCAACGATGCTCGCTGGATGTGCAGATTATGATGTTATGGACTATGTAAGTACCATACCCTAACAACATTATAATAAACTACGTGATTTGCATTTGAATATATCCATGCATGTTTATTTTGCAGGTCTGTAGCAAAATTTTGCCTTCAAAAACGAAATAGCAATTTTGACTTCTTGGACCCCATCTATGTAAATGAGACAACATGCAAAGCCGATCTCCAAGATCCGTATGTCTCATCGAGTCTGAAGATAGAGTTTGAAAGAATGTTCTCAGTCGACAAAACAAACGCACTGCTAACCTACAATTGCGAGTATGTGTTCTCAACCCTTACTTAAGTGTTTTTTTCTTGATATATCATTCAATAACATGAACTTTGTGATTGCAGCAACCATTACGTCCTCGTAGATATAAGTCTTAAAAATTCAACTATCGAGGTGTGGGACTCAAAAAAGAAGCCACTTAAACTTATCGAACCCCTAGTCAAAATGCTAAATATGTAAGTGAACCCAATATCACCACACTTTTCAATCACATATGATATTGTAATTAATAATGTCCTGAGCCTTCACACTTCATTTACATTGTCACATAGAATGAAGGCGTTACCTGATTGGAGAAATATGGAGCCTAAGATGCAAAAGAAATGGAGAGAACCATTCAGAGTGGAGTATATGAAGAAGGTCAAGGCCCTAGATCAACCAATGGGGAACAACGAATGCGGGTTCTATGTGATGTGGGCAATGCTTTGCTACTTTGGCGCAAAACTAGGAATAGGAGATGGCATGGTACGTATGCGTCGCATTTTAATTCTATTGTTTTGTCTTACGTATGTGCATCTCAATATCATCTTGTATCAATTTACAATGCAAAGATCAGGGCCACAATAGGTTGGTGGATTTTGAGATAAGAGGATTTCAAGAGGAGATAGCAGCTCTTATTCTAGACGATATAGTGTATAGAAAAGGATGTCTATCCATTGTGAAGAGTAAGGACTTCAAGAAGAACTATGGAAAAGACCGCCTCGAAAGGCTATTGTAATGCAACAATTAATTCGATACTTTAAGTTTTGTTTGGATGTTTTGTAATAATTATTATAAATGTGTGATGGGTTTGTATTGTCGCTAGTCCACAACCACCTTCAATTCACATCGATATCAAATGGTTCGATAGCAAACACCTCCACAATCTCCCACCCCACCACCTCTACATAAACCCTAAACCAGAAACCCCAAATGAAAATAAAACAATTAAAAAAATACAATTTTTAAAAATAATATCACTGCCGGTTGGGTGCCAAACCGGCAGTGATGGCATGAGCTCATCACTGCCGATTTGCCAGTGCCGGTTCAAAAACCGCCACTGAAGGGGGGTTTTGAACCGGCACTGTTTGCCGTTTCTGTAGTAGTGGTTTAAACTAATTTTTACGTGCCTAAGGAAGTAAATTAGTAAATTTTTGAACGACATTCTATCTAAAAATTTGAATGGATACACCTATGTGGTGTATATCCTTTAGACAAAATTTTCAAATGATTTTAATAAAGTGTGCATATGCATCATTCACAGATTGGATATACCGCATGTAACAAGGGTCCCAAACAAAGGTATGTTACATGAAACCAATAAAAAATATGTGCACTGGTTTTTTTAACATTTGTAGTAGCTTTTACTGAACATTTCTAGCATAGTATCTTTACATTTCTCACAAAAATTGGATTAAAACATTTTTTCTACTTGGTCAAGGACAATTTGGCAACCGCGCTTGATTCTGAGGAGCCACCCAACAACCACCTAGGCAGCCCGTGCAATACGAGGGTGCCCAGGTATCGTTCCTAGCATAAGTTTTGGCATAACCTTATCTTCACGAACATTATTCTTCTTATACCTTCAAAATGACTGGAGATTCAACACTAGTGACAGAGGGCAAAAGCGTGCTGCTATTATTTTAGTAGGAAGAACATAAGAATGCCCGTAAGAAATAGAAAAAGTATGTGGCCTGTTTTTCTGTGTCTCCATGTGTGTATGTGTAACTAAAAAGCACAAACCTCATCAATATGTAAGGATATGCAACATCGGTTTCTGGATCCAACGGTTAACTCATGCATGTACTACGGATAGGTGCATCCAATGGTTGGGAGTATCACTACCGGATTGGAGACAAGACCGACAGTGATGTATGAAATATCCATATAATGATTAGGATCATATACATGTGAAATGAAGGCCACACCATTGTGGGTTGATAAAATGGACCAACTGTGATGTTTCTATATCACTAATAGAAAAATGATTTTAGGACACAAGGTCCAATCATTTTGGTAGGTTGGCACATCATACAAATACCTGTATAAATGGTCAGAGGGGGCTCTAGGGAAACACCCGGCTCTAAAAATCATTTATAGTTAGAGGGGGTTGTAGTAGTGAAAGCTATTCTTATGAAACTGGTGTGTCCCTCCCAAATTTTACTTTCCCACACCATCTCCCTCCTCCTCCAAGGACCACCGTCACCAAGGAACGCTAGAGTCCATCCCCGGCCCATCCTCGAGGAGCACTACCACTAAGGAACAATGATGTTTGTCCCTAGTTTGTCCCTAATGATTGATTTCCTTTGCCTAGGAGTGTCGCCTGTGCCATGGAGTGCCTCGAAGAAGACCTCCCGAGACCTCAATGCCACCATCACCAAGTGTAACATAAGAGCAAGCTAATGTAGGAAAGTGACACAATATTTACCTTAAGGTTCGGTTGCTTGCCAATAACCTAGTCCCCGTTGAGGCGAGTCCTTTAATTATTGCTTTGCAAGCTAAGCAAGCCCTTAAGGTTGCAAATATAAAGTTAGTTGATTACATGACATGTCATGTTGACCACTTTTAGCCAAAAAAGTATCTCGATTCTTGTATTCATCCAACATTGTTCTTATGGCTTCAATGAGCTCTCTGCTCTTCCTCTCTCAAACACCATTTTGTTGAGGACTGTATGGAACAAAAACCTCATGCTCGACCTTTGGGGGCTGTTATTGGTATACTGGGCCCTTGGTACCCTCACCTCTAGGACATAAGCCCAATCGAGACGAGATGGGCCAAGCCTACTAAAAAAGTCCCAAGCTCAACAAGGTACATCTACTACTTGGAAGATAAGGCATCTACAAAATATGAATTCAAGCCTAGTAAATCATGCTGATCCATTCAAATCCGACAAGATCTTCTTGTAACAAACTAGAAAGTATAGATTTAAGTCATTCAATATTCCATTTGTTACTACCTGACCCTGGGTTACAAAAGGGGAGTTAGAGATGACCTATTTAACAAATCTGAGAAATCTATGGCTTAGAACCATCGACAAACTCATTAGAGCCCCTATAAACCTGAGCATATGACGTAAGAGAAGCATTCTTCACTAGATGTAGGGTACCCTTCTGATTCCCAGCATACAAAACATTGATCCACTTGTTAAACAGTAAATCCTATAATAACTATTTTCGTTGTTAATTACCACGCTAATCCTAGGTTCTTCGTCTTCTTCTCGGGTTGATTCCTCCAATGTTAGCACTGCCCAGCCTCTCCTACCGCGTGATGATCGCTAGTCCGGTTAGTGACCTCTTTGTTCTAAGTTCTAGGATGAGTATGGAACTCCGCCCAAAACATCTGAACCTTTAGGGCGTCTGCAATGGTAATAGCTAGTACTAACTACATAGTCAGTTGAAGTGAAAAGAGACTAATATATATTATTGGACTCACATGCTCCTCTTATATAGTCTTGGGCTACGTAAAATATATAGGTCATTTGCTCCTAGCTAGTGACTACTCTCTCTTCTACTTTTTTTTGTCATGTCACATTTAGCTAACCAAATAGCTAACCATTACGGATGCTCTAATACCGACAAACATTTTCAACAAACGGTGGTTGGCAGGTGAGATCTGTGTCCTTTTTGTCCTCTTTGTGTCCATGCCGCATAGCTTAATTCTAGGCACGGGATTAAGGATTTACCTAGATTATTTGTACCTAACCAAACTACTGGTGTTTACCCTGAACCAAACAAAGGCTTGGGACAGGAGACCGAGGACCACATATAAGTACTACAACCTTCAAAAAGAAAACATATAAGTACTACACAGTGAAGAAGTTGAACGGGCATGTAGATGATGCAGCGACCACCTATATATATCTTAAATATATATATGCGCATCGTCTGGCTGACCACGTGTCCCTACAGTGCACCCTCTGTAGCCGCCCTAGCTATCTGCATCGATCGACGCCAATAATGCCTTCATCATTCCCTTCCTAACTCCTCTCCATACCGCGCACACCAACGCCACGCAGCTACCTCTAGGGCTCTCCCCTATCCCAAAGCTTCTGCAGTGACGCAACAGTAGCTGGTCGTCAGCGACGCCATTGCTCTGAATGCTGTGTGGCTCCTGCCCTCACCCTCTCTCCCTGCGAAGTCACTGCCATATAAACAAACAAAACAACACACACACGATATGTCCTAGCAACACAACACCTAAAAGCTTCACTCTCCCTGTCCACACTCCACACACACACACACAGGCCCTTTCACCATCTCTAGCTTTTTCATCGATCTGATTTTTCGACCTTGGTTTTCCTTCCCCTTTTTAAGCTTTGGTGCACACACAGCAGTACAGCACACCCAGTCGAAATGGACACACTCCACCTCTTGATGTGAAGAGATCTGTTTCATTTCCAGAACCGATCGAGCAAGCGAATTGAAGAAGATGATGAAGAAGCAGTACCGCTAGAACTAGGTAGATCTCCTCTCTTATAGCTAGAAGCTTGTACAAACAGTGCACCACAGATGTTCCCTTACCCTAACCCTCACCATTTCGGCGTCTCCCAAGAACCCCCACACCCAAACCCTACCGGCTTCCCCATGCTTCCACCGGGCGATCATCTGGATCAGCACTTCTTCCCCGGCCACGGCCACCTAAACTCCGAGACTCTGGAGGCGGTGCTGAGGCCGACGCGCGCTGCTCCAGAGTGCGAGGCCGTAGTGACGGCTGGAAGAAGAAACGGTGCGCCCACCGCCGGCCAGGGCCAGGGCCACGCCCGGGCGCGGAAGCGGCCGTTCCGGACGGACAGGCACAGCAAGATCCGGACGGCGCAGGGCGTGCGCGACCGCCGGATGCGGCTGTCCCTCGACGTCGCGCGCGACTTCTTCGCGCTGCAGGACCGGCTCGGCTTCGATAAGGCCAGCAAGACGGTGGACTGGCTGCTCACCCAGTCCAAGCCGGCCATCGAACGGCTCGCCGCCACCGAGCCCTTCCAGCGAAGCGTCGGCAGCAGCGACGACGCAGCTTTGTCACCCCCGACGTCAGGGGCGGCTGATGGATCAGGTAAGAGGGGAGGGGTGGTTGCCGAGAAGCTGGGCTCAAGAAGTGGTGTTGGATCAGCTACAGCTTCCATGGAGATGGAGCACACCTGCGACCTGGACCGCCTCGTGTCGGCCGCACCGGTGCTTCGTGAGTACTACTATGGCCTCAGCCAGATGATGAGCAACGACAACGGAGGGGATGGCGACGACGATGGTGAGTACGAGGAAGACGGTGATTTCCTGGACGGTATGCAATATTAGTATATGTACTAGCAGCTTGTTGCATGGTTTCTACGTAGTAGTACTAGTAGCTGCTGGCAGCTTATTACCTCTTTATCTGGTAAGCACTTCTTCACTATCGTTAGTTTCCTAGTATGCATGTGTACTCCTTTAAGTTAAAGCTACTGGCAAATGCTGTGTCAGATGCTACTCGATCTTGTGCTTTATTTGATGTTACTTAGCTACCATGTTATTATGAATGTGCTCCGCTTGCTTTTGATTTTTAATTTGAGCATTCTTTTGGGCTTTTTTATGAAGGTCAAGAGTCAAGACACACTAGCTAGGAAAGAAGGTTGCTTGTTTGACTGGATAATTTCATGAGTTCTGTCGTCAACGCATATATAGAGACACTCTAAATTATTCAAGGTCTTACCCAAATGTGTCTTCCTCCAAAATAAACTTGATGATGTTTAAGATGCCATGAACGGTAAAAAATATAGATATTATTAGGGAAATTTTGAAAACTAAAAGTTTCTTAACTTAGATTGTGTTTCCCTGTTGCGTGTCAAAAACATTTCTTAATTTTGTTTGTGTAAAAATAAAATCTCATCTCCTTCCTATAATATTAGTGATACAATTGACTTAGCTTGCTCGTCTCATGTATCTTTCCAGTTGCGATAGTTTTGCAGGGTGCATTTTTGATTGCGATCAAATTAAAGGACATGTTAAACAAGGCTAACCTTTTTTGAAATAAAAACACATGATAATTCAATGATAAGAAAGTAGGTTACAATCTTATTTTAGTAATTCTAATTTCATAAAGTACTTCTGTTTCCGGTCTTGTTGTGTTTGATTTCATTGGTTGACATATGGCAATTTTTAGGTCAAAAGGCAATAATGAGGGGTACATCAAACTTCAGCAAGATAATATGGCCCCAAAGAATGTCATGTATATGCTTATAATAAGGACCATCCTAAACAAAATTAAAAAAACAATGGCAATAAATTTGCTGCCAGCAAATTACTTCTCCAATTTAGAATCAAGATTTCGTAAATAGATCAATCTTTCACCAAAGGTTCAGGTTGTTTGTGGAATAATCTGGTTCTGTTTTGCAGGTTCTTCACATGAACCATGTACTACCTGTTCAAAATATACTAGCTGTCATTGAAAAGTGAAATAACAAAAAAACTAAAATTTATTTTGTTTGTTTATTTCATCTTTATTTTGGAGCAACATCTTTGTTTGATGAAGTTGTTTTGAGGTTGAAAGTTCATGACATATAGATGATCTTTAGTTAGTAGCAGAACAATGGGTTTTAATACATCATCACAAACTATACTTTTCATAAAAGGCTCTTAATTCATTATAGATGTAACTGAATTTGTATTATCAAAATTGCATAACATTGTAACATGTAACCTTTCCATCATTACCAATACAAATTAATGTCATGAGTAACTAGTTGAATAGCAAAAGGGGAAGTTAGTTTCACATGGATTACTGAGCAGATGACTAATTCTCAGAATACACACACACACACACACACACACACACACACACACACACACACACACATATATATATATATATTTGTACTTATATAAAAATACTATGCACTGGAAAATGGAAAAGAATCAAAAACCTTTCCCATTATTTAAAAAATGTGCCTATAACATTACAGTAGATTTTTTATACCATCTGTCGCATATTTACTAGTTTATTAGTAGGTTTTAATAAATTACAAATATATTAAATAAGAAGCAGGTCCAGTTACATTTTGTAGACAGATTGATGAAAAGATGATACTACTTACATGATTTAAAAACTGCTTTGAATATTCATATGGGTTTAGAGGGTAATGCAATTTATGACAATAGCCTCTTTAGCACATGCATGTATTGTATGTACATATATGAAATTAGCCAAGTAATAAAGATAACCTATCAGTCCTAGGAAAAAATTAACCACTATATACTAGGCCAATGTACATCAGATTCTGTTAACAAGTCCAATGCACTTTGTAAGATAGAATTAAAGGTTCAAAGAATTACCCTGTATTTGGTGTCTGGTCTATTTTTCCAAATATATATCAGACAGAATGATTGTGGTTTTAATCATTTTAATTTATGTATAAAATTGATTCTAAGTTTTTCCCTACAGATTTTTTTCACTTTTATATAAATATGCAAAGTATCAAAGTCACACAAATGAACCATTCAGATATCTCTGTATGGCCAACCTCTCGGTTAAATGTTAAATACACATCGGCCAAAATGTTTTATAAGGTCTAAGTTGTTCTGAATTCTTGAAACAGGCCTTAGATTCTGTACACTTGTTTCATTCAGAATCATGCAAGTAGCTGGATAAAAGAACATACACTAATAATAAAAGGCCCACTTGTAAAGATGTGTGTGCTTTTTAATTAGGAATCTATGGCATGCATGCATGATTTTCACTTGGAATTTTCTTTTGCCTTTAATTAGGAATCTATGGCATGCATACATGTACGCTTCTAGAGACTGCATATTGTTGAAGCAAAATATAGCCACACATGCATATTTTCTGTAAAAAGGACTGCAGCATGTAGTGTTTTGTTCTACTTTCTCCCGTTATCAGTACATGTAGTGTATCAGAGAGACGATGCATGTAGCACTTGTATGAACTTTCATAAGTTTTCATTTCTTTACAATATATATGCATGGGTGATCTCATCAGTGGGTGCGTAACATGGCTAGCGTGAGTGGCGAATGGTACAATAGTAGAGATCGAGCAATGCATGATCGATCGTCGATCTCATTCATTCACCACATAACAAGAATCTGTCACTACTAGTACTAGTAGCTAGCTAGCTATAGGCACTTGTAATATAATGGTTGTGGCATCGAGAGGATCACCTTATTATTAGTAGTTTAATTAGTTACATGAATTTGGTTGCTCACGCGCGGGCAGCACGTTGTATAGCACACCGAAGAATTGATGCACGCACGTCACACACAAGCAACGGTCAACAGTAGTGACACTCCCACTCTCCCTGCACCAGCTATATACACATATACAACAATACTCTCCTAGCTAGGCGTGGTTATATATATAGCCTGTTAGTCTGTTACTACGACGTACGATAACAAGCTAGGAGATTTTGTATGTGGCCATACTACTAGACTACTAGTAGGTGTGCAGCAAGTAGCTAGCTAGCACAATCGGTCTATATAGGTAGAGAAGCTAGCTCTACATGATCTTGATTTGATCGGTTTGCGGCCGAAGTACTGTTGCAGTGTGCTCTTCCCGGCCGTGTATAGCACACGCACGCATACTGCATATATACGTAGTACTGCAGATACAGTTGGGTATATCCATGGTGATCTCGGCCGGGGAAATTGAACTGTCGTTGCATTGTTTGCACATCATATCATCACCACGTTGAGAGAAAAAGCAGCTAGCAGTTTGCTTGATTCGTGGCGAGGGGGCAGCTAGTGCTAGGTAGCTGAGGGTGTGTGATCGAGCCGCGTGATGCGCAGTACGCGTGTGCGTGGTGGATCTCGCCTTTGGGTAAGGGAAAAAGCCTGGTCACCAGCCGACGCGCTGGCCGCCCTTGCACAGCACTGCACGGCTGAGGGGAAAGAGGATGCGGTCGTGCTCGTGCTCGTGCTGTGCTGTGTGTCGATCGTGTCGGCGCGCGGCCTAGCTATATAACAGCTGCGGGGTATGATATCGATGGAGCAGCAACCGTAGCATAGCTAGGGCACCTGACGATCGAACATGGCGACGTGCGTAGGTTCGGCCCCGTGTCTTCAGCAGCTATGCCCCCAGCTACCGGTGGTGGTCTCTGCTCTTCTCCTGCATACACGTAGTATGTAGCTTGTCCGATCTACCTTCAGCTAACGATCGCGCGCGGTCAAAGTCTGTTGACCCCGACAAGCAAGACAATATAATAAGCTGTCAGCATTTTTCGAATATGTATGTGTCACACTTGTGTGTTAAATCAAGGCAGAACTGTGTGCCATTTCCTGTATGTATTCTTCTTATTAGTGTGGTTAATAAACTACTCAACTTTAAGGCTCTGTTTAGATTGGAACTGAATTCATTCAAATAATTATAGTTAACTACACAAGAGAGATACTATTTTTAATAAGAATAGAAGGGTGAAAATTGTAGTGGTAGAGTAGAAACATAACATCATAGATTTATAGAATCAATTTTCACCTTTCATCTATGAATTTAAGATAGGTTTTAGGTGAATTTTGGAAAGTGATGGAATATCAAATTCCAAGCAAAAGAGACTAATTTAAGTAGATTTCAATTCCTCCAAATAAAGGGATCCAACCAACAACTACAAAAATGTACATACTCTTATCATGTTTACTTTTTATTTGATATCCTGAAAACCAAGAGTATAGTAATTATCGTAACTTGAAGTGGGTATAGAATAAGTTATTGTGTAGTGAATGCGTTTCTAAATACTTGATAAAAAACAGTCGATCTAGTCTTGAAACATTATCTAAATGCAACAAATGAAACATACGTTTGAAAACAAATGAAACATGCAAATGAAACACTTCCAAAAACACTAGAAAAACACTTGAAAACCTTTGCAACACATACGCATCATGCAGATAAATATATTTGTAACATATGCGTGAAACATGTGCAACTTCTAAATAAACACAGGTGCAATGTACGTTTAAAAAACAAATGAAATATTATGAACCGATGTTTACAACATAAATGTACAACCATTGCAACATGTGCAACATCTCGATCTAGTTTTACAATATTCATATAAAAACTCTTGCAACATACCTGTAAAACAACTAAAACACTCAAAACGTACACATGCAACATGTGCTTTTAGTGCAATGTCATCTTGGTACTCAGACGAATGGGGCTCGTCCTTGTGGAGCTCGACGACGGCGTGGAGCTCGATGGTATGGAGTGCTCAGATCTTGCATGTGCCTGTGAGGAGTTCGTCAGTGGTATGAACCTTGGTAGTGGCCGCTGTAAGTAGATGGAGCGCAGCCGCGCTGAGAGCACGAGTCTAGACGGTGGGAGGGCGACATCGATGTTTGGCGCGGGCAGAATCCGTCCCATGAGC